>SRLM01000042.1:670371-704313 GCA_015708895.1 Populus ilicifolia | reverse complement strand
TCAAATAATTTTTATTTAATTTATATAGTGTTATCGGATAATATTAAATATTAATTTTTTAAATAAAATATAATTTAAAAAGTAAAAAAAATTAAATTTTTTAAACTGTTGAGATACGCACGTGAACGGTGCGGAGTGAATTAATTCACTCTGCACTGTTAGGTGAATTATCCCTAAACAATATAACTTTCCTCGGGTTACTCATTCTCTTTCCTCTTCTCCTTTTGGGTTTGCCCAAACCGAATCCATCACCACTAGCAACAATCCCTGCATTCCCTGAACAATCCAACCTTGTTGGTTGCCCATTAGACCTTCCCAGTGAATCCATCACCACTAGCAACAATCCCTGCATTCCCTGAACAATCCAACCTTGTTGGTTGCCCATTAGACCTTCCCGGTGAGCTCTTTCATGGCATCAATTCAGCCTGTGACAGTGGCTCCTCTGCAATTTAGCACCTCTACAGGACTCATTGCTGTCCTGTTCTTGCAGCTTGCTTTACTCTACTCTAGTATCACGTTGTTTTAGGAAGCAGAAGAGAAGCATGTCTCTCTCTCTAGTTTCTCCTGTACAGCGAAGTCTGTACCTCCCTATTTCTCAAAAACCCCAACTAATTATTGTTCATGGTTAGAAGCATAGCAGCAATTAGGAAAGAGCTTTTCTAAAGCAAAAACCAGTACAATAACGCAAATGCAAGCTTTGTTTCCTTTAATTCATGCTGCTTCCGGCTCATACTACAGTCATACTACTTCTAATTCTTTTCTTTATCATTAGTTAAGCTAATAATAACTGCAGGTGTATCTTTTTTCTTCTGATATAATTCCCTCTCCAACTCTCAACTGTTCACGTGAACAGTTGAGCAGCTGAACCACTCAAAAGCATGTAAACTCTGTTTTTGTTAAACCATGGTCACACCCGCAATTTAAGTGGGTCCCTCCAAATCCAAACTCGGTTTTTAACTTAACCAAATGTTAATATTTGCAGTTGAGTGTGAACCTCAATGCCAAACGCCTTCTAATAATCATATCTTCTTGCTTATAAGAAAATGAATAAGCAAGGAAGACTTCAAGCATGCCATGGTGGACTTAGATTGGTTTATTCACCCATCATTCCATTGTTGTTGAATTTCTATTGGATCAAGAAGAACTTCTCGGAAAGAAATTAAAAAGAAGAAAGGAAAAAACTATTTACTTTAACCATTAATAAATCAAAATGATTTAGTCAAAATAAATTTTAGTATCAAAACAAAACTTTAAAATTAAATTTTATTAAAACATATTATTGATACAAATAAATCATATATCATTGACTAATCAAGTTTAAAAAAATATCTAGTATCGAGAAATAAAAAATCCTATAATAATTTGTTACCTAGAATATTAAGAATAGGAAATAAAGGTAATTTTAAATTTAGACTATAAAACTATTATGACTTAATTTAATAAAATAAAAAAAATTATAAAAGAAGATTTGTCTTGAACCTTAGATGAGACGAATGAATAAAAATATGACCTAAAAAATATTGAAACAATTAACAGGAAATATAATTTATTTTAGGTAAGATATTTTAGAGCTAATACATATTCCTCTTACATCTCTTACATGACTAGTATGTTTATTTAGAATCTTACAAATTATTAGATTTTCAAATGAATAATACTATACAACAACTCTAAACTTTATTATTATATAGCTTTATAATTAAACCCAATCCCCTCCAATTTTTAGAGGCAATTTCATCACGCGATACTATACATATCACGATTGACGGTTCTATTTTTTCTAGAACTTTATCATCAATAACATAAGCATCTGCATCCATATTATTCCCTTCCCTTGCCGAAGAATGGCGATGTGCATATGGACACACTTTTCTTTTTATGACCATATTGGCCCCACTGGAAACATACTGGAAGTAGTTTTTTCTCGGTTATTGATCAATAAAATGGTTAATATGATGATCGATAGGAAGGATGTAGGGTTTTTTTTTTTTTTTTTCAATACTAGTAATCACTACTTTATGGTTAAGGGGCCTTCCTTTTTATCCTTAGATGATCCAATTCTCCTTCCTTTTTTATCCTCTCTTTCAGCTTTGTTGACATATTATAACTTCAAAATAATAATAATTAAAAAAGTAAACAGAAAATTGTATGAATTTGGCTTGTTGCAGCATTTGAACATAGTGCTGATATCATCGATGATAGAAACATTGTCAATGATCGTTAACAACATTGTCAACCACTCTTCTCCGAAAAGCATACAAAAAAAAAGGACACTTGAATGGTAGATATCTTTTAAATAAAAGTACGAAGGGCCCTGGTAGCCCTACCCTCAGCCAACCACCAGTCTTAATCATAATATTTAATCATCCTTAATTTTATTTTCTGGTTCGCTCCTGCCAATCGTACTGCAACCATCGGCTTCATCATTTGAGACCTTAGCTAATTCACTGATATCATATGGATATGCATCAACAGGAAATTGACGTTTATATGCCCTTTTCGCAAAGATCCTAGCTCTAGCTTCAGTATAGTGGGCTCCGTCCCAGTATACATGCTCATCACTGTTGAGGCATGGACAAGTAAGAGCTACACATGGTATTTGTCCAGTAGGAACGTCACAACAGGCCTTATCGGTGATTTTGAAACCTGCAAATCAAGCAAAAGTAAAATTAGAAGGCCATGGCGACGTCTGTCTTGATGACAAACCATTAACCCCCTCGAAAGAATACAAATATTACCTAAATCTGTATAATTTTCAGAATCAATTTCGTAGGAGTTTATGTAAGTAAATTTAGCTACGGGAAGTTTGGCATTAAGCTTTGCGATAACTTTTTGAAGCTTGTTGTTGAAAAGTTGAGCAGCATGGTTGAGTTTTTCTACACATGAAGATTCATCTGCGCCAAATATTTGGATATATGATGGCATACAACCTATCCGAATAAGTCCAAAGACGGCTATCTTTCTTGCTCCTTCCTTGTACAAGCTCTGACATTGTCAAGAAGAAGAATGGAAAGAGGCACTATTAGTAAGTTAGTTTATAGCCACTATCATAAAAAAAAAAAGGGTTTTATAGTCACAATTAAATCACGTTTTAAATCTCATAAAATAACTTAGGATTATCGCTACTTTTATCTGGTTTTGAACACACACACAGACAGAGTCCTAACAAATTAGCTTTTTTGAAGGAATGATTTTTCAAGGAACTAACCTCTAGTTGAATTTCATAAGTTTGAACAAGAAGCTGTGCAAATTGTTCAGGAGTGTAGATCTTGCTGCTATTGTAGCCTTCGCCATAATAGTTGTTGAGATAGTCATTGTAACCCATTTCAACAGCATAAATGCATTGGCCAAGATACTTCTTTGCAACATCTGCACCCCCCAGTTCTTTGGCAATCCGTGATGCTATAATCTTGTGGTTATATAACTGAAGATCCATGGTGTATCGTTGTCCCTTTCCATACACAAGAATCGTATTGTTAGTGCTGCAAATTAAGATATAAATATTCTTACTGAATTAAGTTAAGTAGTATATATTTATTATCTTTATTAAAAGAAGTTGATTCGCTTTATTATATTGGGAAATGCAGGGCGTATGTTTTCACAAAAATATATTTTGATCGAAAAAAAATAATTTGAAAAACCATCCTCAATCATTCAAAAAACTGATTAATTTATTGTTTGTTTAACTCATATAAACTCTGAAAAACGGGATGGCCATCAAGAAGATAACGAACCTAAGAAAAATGGGAACCAGCAGGTACTACTTCATAAATTTTGGAAAATGTTGGATTTTATTTCATGTTCTAAAAGAAATATTCTGAAAGATTTTAATATATTCGTAATTTAAAGGCATATGAGTGTTGGCAATCACCAGAAGAGATCCTGTCATGTCAAGAATGCCACCTCCAGAAGATGCATAATTTACACCATTCATAAAATCCCTGCAGTTCCCCGTCCCAAAGGGTGGAATGTAATTTTCGAAACCTAATTGTTCAGCTGAAACAAAAGCTCTGCTAAATTAGCTCAATGACTCAATCCAAATATAAATATATATAGTTGTTCATTCATAGCATAACCCTTGCTATTATAACATTTTTTAGATTATTAAACTCGAACTGCATGTCTTTAACATTTTACACAAAAGTTTGGACCATCTATGGCACAAAGTGTTTTAATATTGAGTAAATCGTTTAGTAATTTATATAGGGTATTTATTTTTTAAGATCAAATGATGTGAAGATGAGCAGAAAATGGTAAAAATGAAACTGAAACAAAATTTCTAATTTAATCCAAGAAAACTACCTTCCTAGCTAAAGAGAAAGAATTCGTTTTTGGTAAGAGAAACCAATCGAAGATTTTTTGTTTAATTATAAGAGAAGAGAGGAAGCTGCAGACCAATCACGTCGGCTAAGTTGAGTCCATTGCTACACCTTCCTGTAGACCCATAAGGAAAGTCTACACCGTAAGGTAAATAAGAGGCTTTCACATCTGTTACAAGAGCCATATTGTTCCCATTATCGAACAACGAGTCTCCAAAGATGAAGAGACAAGGCACTTGTGGTGATGATCCACAAGCTCGGTGTTGACAGTTTGATAGCGCCAACAAAATAGACAACAATATTATCGTCGATTTCTTAAGCCCAGTACTTGCCATTGACAAGCACTGCTTACATGAGACGAGGAGGAAGAAAAAACAAGAAAAAAGAAAGTTGAATGGTAGATATCTTTTAAATAAAAATACGAAGGCCCTGGTAGCCCTCCCCCCTGAGTCAATCACCAGTCTTAATCATGGTATTTTACTGCCACACGTGCTGCAACCATCGGCTTCATCATTTGAGACCTTGGCTAATTCACTGATATGATATGGAGATGCATGCATCAACAGGAAATTGACGTTTATCTTAAGAAAGAAGTGGCCAATTTCCTTGCAAAAGTATGCTCACTTTTACACGTGGTAATTCCATCAAAATCTTTTCATTAGTTGGGAGAATAATTCGCAAGAATCACATTTCTTAAAGAACATATTAAAAGAGAATTGGATTTGATTAGAATGTATGGCTGGTTAACAAGGATTGTTTTTTTAGCAAAGCAAATAATATATCATCAAATATTTAATATAATTCCACGAGATTTAGTTTAGGGATTCTAAATGGCATAGTTAATTCCATGGGACAAGGGTCCACCAGCATATGAATTAAGTTCTAGAGCATGAACATGGCTCAGGAATCAGGAAGGACCTTTTGTTAATAAAAAAAGAAAGAAAGAACCATTGCCTTTCCTTTTTGAGTGAAAAAGACGTGATACGCAGGATGACTTCGGGGTTGATAACCATGTAAAATCAAAATTCAAATTCAAATACCGACTCCCAATCAGATATAATTCTAGGTACGTATCCCTCCATGATTCTCTCTTAATTATAATTATAATCATTGTAAATTGCTTTAGTTTAGCCAAATATATTTTTATTATAATTATCAATCCCTACTGCTGCACATTCTCCGCATGGTATTTATTGATGATTTTTTATTTGTTTTTACTTTAATTAGTTTTTTAAAAGTCACTCTCTAGTATTAAATTATTAAAAAATATAATTGGTCTTTCAAAAGATTAGTTGTGTAAAGAAAAAGTATTAGCATCTCTAATATACCTTACTTAAACTAAACTGCTTGGTATTTTTATAATTGCAATGGTGTTGGTGTTTTCTAATCCCATCAGTTTTTCTAAGATAAGTTTACTATAATGAACAAACTTGTACTCAAGGTCTTAAAAAAAAGAATTTTTGGTCGGGAGATCATACCCTTGGATATGTCTACAAAGTACCAAGGAGAATCAATGCAGATCTCTTGAAACCTGCGTTTAATTCAGACTAAATTTATAACCTATGATTCATGAGATAGGTAGAAATCCAAAGAGATTATGTGTGCTTTAAAAGCTTATTTTTCCCTTAATATTTCAAGATGCCACTCGTAAATCACAAGGAGGGACAAATTCAGAAATCTGGAAAAATTCAAAGCGCTTTAAAAGTCTATTTTTGCTTTAGTGTTTCATATTCATAGCTCATAAACTGTGAAGTAAAAATTAAAATATCCTTAATTCTAATCGAGACTTCTTTCAAAGATGTATGATGATGACTTATTATTCCAAGAAAATTATTTTGGATATTTACCACTTAGATTTTCTTTATCTAAACATTAACAATGAATAATAACAAGTTATTCCCAATAATATTTTGGATATTCATCCCTTTAGGATTTCTTTATCCAAACATTAACGGTAAATAATAACAAGTTATTTCCAATAATATTTTGGATATTCATCATTTTGGAATTTTTTTATCTAAAAATTAACGGTGAATAATAGATGAATTCCCCTAAAATAAGATTTTTGTATTTTTTGGAATATTGGCCAATACCCTTTAAAGTTTTACAAACATGTTGTAAAATTCAGAAATGCAAGAAAATAATTTTTTTTATTATGTTTAAGAAATCCGTATAAAAACACATTTTTCAAAACTTTAAAAATTTATTTTTTTATAAAAAAAGTTCAAAAAATATTAAAATATTGGCTGTATGTAAAAAAAAAATATTTTTTATATTTTTTATCAAAAAACACAAGCATCACAGTTAATTGCAATTAAAGACAACAAACCATGTGCATATATTCTCAAAGTTTGCAAGAAAATAAACAGTCCAGAAAAAAAAAAATGTAAGGCTCTCCAAATTGAACTCGGTTATTAGGCCAAACCAGTAATCGGTTTTGCCACTATAGTATGCATATGCATGCTATGGTGGCTAGGAAATTAAATTTGCAAAAGTGATAAGAGTGCAGGGCACTTACTGATAGCTGATGGGCAAAGATGATGATGCTGCAGTTTCTTGCGCCTAATCGGTCATCATTGATTTTGAAGACAATGATGAACGCTAATAATTGGTGTCGCACAACTGGTCATCACTGATTTAAAAGACAATGATGAACGCTGGTATCACTGATTCAGAAGACAATGACAAACGCTGGTAATTGGTGTTGGTCTCTGTCTTTTTTTTTTTGCCAATGTTTTTTTTAGAGACGACGAAGACGATAATAAAGGTGTGATGTGCTAGTAAAATGGATGTTCTTCCCTTTATGTTTTTTTGCTCCTTCTCTGTTTTCTTATGAGATGCTGCTTCGGTTAATACCTATGAAAGAAAACATTGCATTGCTGGAGGATAAGAAAATTAAAGACAAAAATGAAGGGAAGAAGGCGATGACGAGGGCGTGCTAGCTGGTCCCTTTATGTTTTCTTCTGTTTATATTCTTTCCTTCAACTCGTCCTTGTTGTGCTATTTTATATTCATTTGTTTCTATGGTTTTCTTTCCTATGCTTCCTCTTTTTCTTTCTTTGTATTTTCTTTTCATCCTTTTTCATCCTTCCTCAAACTCACATATGTTTTGTCTCTATTTAGAAGAGCTGGTTACTACTCCTATGGTTGACATGCTCTCAGTAAGAAAGGGGAGTGAAGGCTAGTGCTTACTAGGCTTATCGATGAGAAAGAGACTAGTTTGGGAGGAATTATTTTTAATATTTTTTTTGTTTCTTGTAGAGGTTCACTTATATAAAAAATCTTTACATGTGAATATTTATTGTAGAGATTATCTACAACAAATCCTATATATATGATATTTTATATTACAATGATTATTTTTCATAACAAACATGAATCAAATCATTTATATATATATATGGTATTTTATATTGCAGTATTTATATATGATTTAGTAATTATCTCCTTAGATATATTGCTTCCTTAATATTAGCCATGATACTCTATATTATCGCCACATGCAAATATTTATTTTTATTTTTTAAAAATTTATCAAAACATGGATCAAAAATTGGGTAACAACACCTACAATTTAGTCAATATATATACTTCACCAGAATCACCGTAATGGTGTGGTCTTAAACCCAATATACTTGCCATCTACATTCTTCTTCATGGTATTAGAGCTATATGTCTAACAACTATACACACATTATTTTTTCTTCTTCTCTCCATAAAAGCCATTGATTCCTCTACCGATGTTGTAGTTCCCAGCCATTTTGGGTTCATGTCTATCAAACTTACTTGAACCAACTATCCACTATGGCTTACTTAAATTGTTTCAATTCTAAAAAACAAGAATTTGATGGGATTTGTCAAAGGTAGAAATTCTTGCCCACTAGAATTCAAACATAATTCTAACGATGCCGTAACAACTGAAGTGGATCATAGGTACGCTACTTGGCATCAATAAGACTACATGATCCTTAATTGGATCAATAACTCTCTTTCTCCAATTGTAATGTCTATAGTGGTTTGATTCACATCATCGCAAGCTACATGGCCCTCACTTGAGAAGAGATATGCTTCTCAGTCAAAAAATAAAATTTTATAGCTTTGGCATGACTTACTCACTTTAAAAGGGGAAGGTCTTTCTATCTTAGATTTTATAGACACGATAAATTAGATTGTTGATAATCTTGCCTTAGCAAGAAAATCAATTGATGATGATGAACTTGTCAACATAATCCTGAGCAATGTTAACCTGGCATATAAAGTTACAATAAGCTCTGTATAAGCCCATGACACTTCTATATCCTATAGTGATCTTGTCATTTTATTGCTTCATATAAAGATGAGGTCCAAGGTGCAACAAACACCATCTCTTAAGGCAAGTCCTATTGCCATGTACACATCTAAAGCTACACAAAGCAATAATCATGTTGTAATTATGTGCACCATCGTGGATCTAATATGCGAGGTAGAGGACCATTTGGATTATCTTCATGGTCCATTACTAGATTCTCTTACTAGTAACTAAATCATCTGATTAGCCTTAAAATTATACAAATTATCACATGTCACCGACACGGTGTCAATTAATGATTTTTTATTTGTTTGATGCTTTAATTGGTTCGTTGAAGTCGCCACCTAATATTTAATTGAGGGTTATTAAGAAATTTGAGTATACTGGTCTTGTTAGAGATTCATGGGTAAGGGACTAGTTGTGGCTAGGAAAGGTATTAACACCCTTAGCATACCCTACCTGAGATAAGCTGCTTTATGACTTTTATGTGTTAAAAAAATTTTAAAAATTTTATCTTTTCATCGAATATTATAACTACAACTTATATATAAGTTTGGAATTCTTTATTGTGAGCAAATCAAAATATTAAATTCTTTTTTTGCCTTTGTAATGCAATTTTATCATATAAGAAAAATCCATAAATTAATAAATAAAAAAATCAAAGCACACACATTCAGTTTTACTATATAAGTATCTTTTTCATCCACATTTACAAAATAAAAATTATAAAAATTCAAACTAAACAAATATTGTATTAAACAATTTAAAAATTATAAAATAATTCAAAACAACTCGAAACAGTGTTAGGCCGACTTCTAGTGCTGCTAGAACAATGGCGGTGGGTGGATGTCACGCACCACCGCCACTGGCGGTGCATAAATCTACGTGTTGCTGCTGGATAACAAGGTAAATAGGGGAGTCTGACCTGCTTTTTTCTTCTTTTTCTTGTTAACGGTAAGGATCCCCGTCACCTACAAATCTAGAAAAACGCAACAAATGACAATTGATTTTAGTTTTTCTTTCCTTTATAGATTTGCTTCTCTTTCTCTTCTTCTCTGTTTTGGATCTGCCCCTCTCTATAGATTTCTTTTGCCTCACCATCACAACCCACAAATCTAACAGTTGCAATATCACTACCCGACCTCATAGCTATTGTGACCAATCACCTCCACAATCATCATTGAACTAACACCAACTGAAATCAATAAATCATCGTGGCCTTCTCTAAAAAAAAATAGATATCGCGTATTGATAGCTGTTATAATATACATGAGCATTTTAGTCTTTTCATAAAATTTTAAAGTTAGCATTTATAGCTATTTATTAAGAATTGCCAGAGCCATTAAGCTGATGGCAAACAAAAGCTGGATTTTGGATTCAAGAAATGATTCCATCGAGAGCTCCACTCTTGCCTAAGATCTTTAGAGGGGCAACCTTTCCTTGATGGATGTGTTTTTAATAAAGAAAAAGTATATGGGTGACACTGTCAGTAAGGAATGATGGCTGCATCAACGCAACAGATGACATAAGATGAATGACATTTCTAAAACTCCTTTTTCTCTTTTCTAATCTTTAATCAAGGCTAAAAATAAATTGTATACCTTGATGTGGTTGTGATGGTTCTAAATATGACATTGTCATTGTAATATTGCAGGATTTGTAGTGTGTGTGTGTGTGTGTTTTTAATCAAGGCTAAAAATAAATTTTATACCTTGATGTGGTTGTGATGATTCTAAATATGACATTGTCATTGTAATATTGCAGGATTTGCAGTGCGTGTGTATGTGTGTATCGGGCTTTGACATTATATATATGTAAACTTACATACAGAAATCTCTCCTAGCAAAAGAGAACACAGCTAAAATGTAAGGTTTAAAAACCAAAACTCTAATATCCAATTTCCTTTAGCTGATGTGGCAACGATATATATTAAACACTTTTTCTGTGGGTTGACACCTGTAGGCTAAATCGATTGTGTGGCTGGGATGGCAGCTCCACCGAGCTTAATTACCCTTGTTTGTTTTTATATTTTAAAAATAATTTAAAAAAATTTAAATTTATTTTATTTTTTTTATTTTAAACTAATATTTTTTTAGTTTTTTTAGATTATTTAGATACGTTGATTTCAAAAATAATTTTTAAAAAATAAATAAAAATATTATTTTGATACATTTATAAGTAAAAAATACTTTGAAAAACAACCGCAATTACACTTTAAAAGTAAGGATATTAAATGCCTAGAAAACCAAATAAAAAATGGTAATAGAATGATAAATATTAGAGTTAAAAAGGTTGATGGTGCTTATTGTCGTGGGAGCACGATATTTTTTGGGCATTGGTGACCTTTTTGTGCCTTTTAAGGGAGATGTGTGTTGTTGAAAAGGGTTTTGGTATTTAATTATAAAATTATAACTAAGATTCAAGAGTCGCCATATATGGTCACTGAAAATCTATAGTTTGTAAGAGTCTAGATAAAGGGCTGATTGTGCAAGAAAAAGACACATTACCCGCACTATACCCTACCTAAAACAAGCTGCATTAATATTATTTTATTTTTATTCTATATCAGGTTTTATTCGTTGCCTTTTTGTAGGTTAAAGACAAATCAACCTTTGTAAGAGAGTTTCTACCTCATTGAGTTTAATCCTAATTATTCTAAAATCCAAACTTTAACATTGTATTTATTTTACACTTTATATCTTTAATATCTGAGGGTATACTCTATTGTGTTATTTTACACTCCATAAATATTAAAATCTATGTTTAAACTCTAAAAAAAAAAAATTGTAAAGGGCTTTTAATACTTTGATTAAATCCTAATAGATAATTATAAATTGATTATGATATCTATTTTTTTACAGGTTAAAGGCATATCAACCTTTGTAAAAGAGTTTCTACCTCATTGAGTTTAATCCTAATTATTCTAAAATCTAAACTTTAACATCATATTTATTTTACATCTTATATCTTTAATATCTGAGGGTATACTCTGTTGTGTAATTTTACACCCCATAAATATTAAAGTCTATGTCTAAACTCTAAAAAAAATAAATTGGAAAAGGGTTTTTAATATTTTGGTCAAATCTTAATAGATAATTATAAATTGATTATGATATCTATTTTTTTATAAAAAAAGATGCAATTTTTTTCCTTTTTACCAAAATATACTTGGAAAATTTTTAAGATTTGACAGTATGCAACAAAATATTTTTTTTGTTTTTTTTTGTCTTTTAAAAAGAGAAATTAATTTAAAAGTTTTGAGATTTTTTTTATTTTTTTTAGAAATATTTTGGAGAAAGGTTACTTTAATATCAGATTTATATCTTACAGTATAAAAATATAACTTAATATTAAACAAAATTAGTAGAAATACATGCGAGAAAATCATAAAAAAATTTGAAAGTATTTTTGAAATTTGTTTTTGATTTTTTTTAATAATAGTATAATATATTACAAATAAATATATATAGATTGGGTCGACTCAACTAACTAGGTCAAGCATAGTAAGGTTAGGCCGAAATTGGCATGAACAAACCTCATAGGTTGTAAAGAAATGCCAAGTGATCATTTACATGTAAGTTTGGTTAAATTTGATGGAGAAATGAACCATTAAATACACTTTCAAAATAGCCTCTTGAAATGTCATTTCAAAGAAAAATAAAAAGACAATGAACTAGAGGATGTGTCATTTAATTATTTTTTTAAGGTTTAATTTAGTCCTCCACCTTTTAATTTTTTTTGTAACATCCCTAATTGACTTTAAACTTTTGATTTAATGTAGTTTAGCCTTCTAGAAAACTTCAAATTTAACCTTAAATTTTGGTGTCTTTTCTATTCTAGCACTTCATCTTGGATTTCTTTAATTTAGCCTCTAATTGACCATTAAGTTTTGATTTCTTTAATTTTTCCCCTAGTTTCAATTAATTAAGCACTTATAGTTTGGCACTTTTTGCAAAATGATCCTTGACTGTGAAAATTATCAATGTGACCCCTAATTGATCCCAAAACTTAATTTTTCTTGCAATTTTGCTCCTAATTTCAATTAATTAACTTGATAAAATTAATTTCATCTCTTAAAATTCTAATCTTCTCAATTAAGCTCAAATTGGACTACCAAACTTATTTTTTACTAATTAAGCCTATACTAAAATTAATTTGCTAAAGAACGATCTCACCCATAAGCTAAGTTGTTAGGTGATGCCTCACAATACAATTTATATTATTTTCTAATATATTTTCTCAAGTGAAAGCCATTTAAACTTCAACCTTGCATACGTACATATTACCTTGTGTTATTAATTAGATTATAATTAAAAGAGAAAATGAAAGGATGATGAGATTTGAACTCGTAACCGTTTGATCATTAAAACTCTAATATCATATCAAAAAACCATTATATCTAAAAGTTTAAACTATTAGGTGAAGTTTTATGATATGATTTATATTATTCTCTAATACATAACCCTACTACATATCATGTCAAAAAACTATCTCCTTTAAAAATTTAAGTTGTTAGATAAGATTTCAATAAATAATTTATATTATTTTTTTGTTAGAATTATTTCATTCAAAAAAGAATACAAAAAAATTATATGAATTGGATGTTTTATTCGGTAGCTAGGGTTTTTTGTAATATTAGAATATAATGCTGATATCTTAGGTGACAGAAGCATTGTCAATAATCGTTGACAGCTATTGTCAACCAAACTTCTACGAAAAAAAAAGACCATTTGAATGATAGATATATAAGAATACGAAGGCCCTGGCAGGGCTACCCAAATCCAACTACCAGTCTTAATCATAATATTTTACTGCCACACGTACTGCAACCATCGGCTTCATCATTCGGGACCTTAGCTAATTCACTGATATCATATGGATATGCATCAGCAGGGAATTGACGTTTATATGCCCTTTTCGCAAAGAGCCTAGCTCTAGCTTCAGTATAGTGGGCTCCGTCCCAGTACACATGCTCATCCCTGTTGAGGCATGGATAAGTAAGAGCTGCACATGGTATTTGATCAGTAGGAACGTCACAACAGCTCTTATTGGTAAATTTGAAACCTGCAAAGCAAGCCAAAGTAAAATTAGGAGGCCATGCCGATGTCTGTCTTGATGATCAACCGTTAACCCAAAACAAAAGTTAAATACTACCTAAATCTGTATAATTTTCAGAATCAATTTCGTAAGAGTTTATGTAAGTAAATTTGGCACCGGGAAGGTTGGCATTAAGCTTCGGGAGAGCTTTCTGAAGCTCGTTGTTGAAAAGTTGAGCAGCTTGGTTGAGTTTGTCTACGCATGAAGATTCATTAGCGCCATATATTTGTTTGTATGCTGGCATACAGCCCATCCTAATAAGTCCAAACACGGCTACCTTTCTTGCTCCTTCGTTGTACAATCTCTGGTATTGGCAAGAACAAAAAGGGAAGAGGCGCTATTAGTTAGTTTATGGTCACAATTAATTTGGAATGATTTTTCATGGAACTAACCTCTAGTTGATGGTACTCATTTGTGTTCTTTTTTGCTAGATTAAAATTAGCTAAATGGTACTCTGGTTTTATTAATAAAACTACTCAATTATTACTTATATATATAAAAAAAGAACTTACCTCTAGTTGAATTTCATAAGTTTGAACAAGAAGCTGTGCAAATTGTTCAGGAGTGTAGATCTTGCTGCTATTGTAGCCTTCGCCATAATAGTTGTTGAGATAGTCATTGTAACCCGTTTCGACAGCATATATGCATTGGCCAAGGTACTTCTTGGCAACATCTGCACCCCTCAATTCTTTGGCAATCCGTGATGCTATGATCTTATGGTTATATAACTGAAGATCCATGGTGTATCGTTGTCCCTTTCCATACAAAATAATCGTATTGTTAGTGCTGCAAATTAGGACATAAATATTCTCACTGAATTAATTAGTTAAGTAGTATATATTTATTATCTTTAACAATAAAAGAAGTTGATTCGCTTTATGATATTGGGAAATGCGGTGCGTATGTTTGTTTTTTTAAAAAACAATATCAAAGTAATACAATTTGATATATTTTTATATTAATCTCATTTAAAAACATAAAAAAATATTAATTGCTCAAGTAAATTTTAAGAATACTTTCAAATGCAGATATATAGCGCATTACAGAACATAATTTATTTTTTAAAAAAAAAAAACAGATCAGGTGGCCATCAAGAAGATTACACATCAAAGGATTACGTCATAAACTTTAGAAAATGTTAGATTTAATACACACACACACACAACGAAAGATTTTAATGCATTGGTAATTAAGAGGCATAAAAGTGTTGGCAATCACCAAAAGATATCCAGTCATATTCAGAATGCCACTTCCACCAGATGCATAATTTACACCATTCATAAACTCCCTGCAATTTCCCTTACCGAAGGGTGGAATGTAATTTTCAAAGCCCAATAGGTCAGCTGAAACAAAAATTGTACTCAATTAGTGCAATGACTGAAAGAATATATACCTGTTTATTCATAGCACAAAGTTGGAACATCGCACAAAGAGTTTTAAAATTGAATCAGCCCATTAAATAATTTATACAATTTTTTTGAGAAAAAAAAGGATGAACTATTGAGCAGCAGATAGTAAAAAGCAAACTGAAACCAGATCTTTAATTTAATCCGATTTTTTTCCTTAAAAAGTAGCTTAATTCCTAGCTAATTGGAAAAACATCGTACGAAAATTTTATGTTTATAAGAGAAGAGAGGTCGCTGCAGACCAATCGCGTCCGCTACGTTGACTCCATTGCTACACCTTCCTGTAGACCCATAAGGAAAGTCTACACCGTAAGGTAGATAATCAACTGTCACATCTGTTTCAAGGTCCAGATTGTTCCCATTATCAAACACTGAGTCTCCAAGGATGAAGAGACAAGGAACTTGAGGTAATGATCCACAAGCACACTGTTGCCAGTTTGATACCCCCACCACAATAGACAGCAATATCCTCCATGCCGTGAGTCCACTTGCCATTGACAAGAGCCATGCAATGAGAAGAGGAAACAGAAATAAGAAAGGAAGGAGGGGGAGGAAGGAGTAGCTAGGAAAGGGTGCTTTGAAATAAACGAACCAAGACCTTCTTATAAATGGGAGGACACAAGTAACAACACGGGAAAAAAACAAAAAATCTAATGCAAAACTTCATTATTGAATAATATGTTTTAAAGTAACTGTTTTGAGGATTAAAACTCTTTAAATAAACTTAAAACTTAAACTTAACCCAAGTGTAAAAATAAAAATGGAAAATAACAAAACTTGCTCAAACAACACATTTTAAACCACATTTGAAGTTTTGTCAAACATTTGCTAATTTTATATTTATATATATATATATAATTTATCTCTAAGATCTTTTTATCAAGTTTGAACACATTTAACTAAGTTTTTTTTATTTAGCTGATCATTTTGTATAACTCACCTCTTTTTTTTTTAAGTTTAGTTTATCCATAATTATCCCACAAGACTATTCATATAGTGTTGTTGTGACATATCTAACTGACAAATTAGAACTATTTATTATTAAAAAAAAGAATTGAGATATTTATTTATTAGATTATGGTATTTTAAGCTAATTTATAAAATTTAGATGAAAAGTATATTTAGTGTTATTAGATTTTTAATGAACCATCTCAATTCAAAAACTTAAATTTTTAGGTGAAATTTTAATATGTGATTTATATTATTGTTTAACACATCATTTCAAGTGAAAGCTCATTAACTTGAAACTTACATAGATTAACCACTACCCTGTGTTTAATCTTATCAAATAGAATGAGGTTAGGGTTTGTGTTTGGTTTAATTATGCTTTAAAAAGTGAAAATATAAAAAAGTTATTAGATAGTTGTATAATTCTTCTTTTTTTTTATTTTAAAAGTAATATAGTCATTTCATTATGCTTATATATATATATATAAATCAATTTATTCCTTGTCAATACAATAATGAATAATGAATCATTGCAAAAAAATCATATTGATTTAAAAAAAAGACAAAAAAGTCATTTCACAATTCAAATCCATGGTTATTATGAAAAGTCAAATTAGAACCGTCATGTCCCCCTGTTTTAGATTCAGAAACTCTTGTGTTTTCCCTTTCTATGCTGTCAAGAAAGATATCTTTCCTCAAATTCCACTTGAAAGTCCCTCCACCTCAATGCGTCTCGTGATCTCCTCTCTCTAATAGTCTCCCATCAAGAGTGGGCACTCTTAGTCAACAACTAGGTCACACAATCTACTCGTGACTCCTATAGCACCTACATCTAATCTATGACTCTTTTCATTTTTCTTAACCACTACTTAGTGACTTCAGCATCTTCTGAGTAGGTCACACACCTTATTTCTCGCATACCTTTTACCCACTATATTAAAGTGACCACCCTCTCTGATCTAGGAGCGGTATTGGATGCTCCCGTTACCATCCTTACCATTATAGCCCTGACTAGTTGCTCCATAAAAGCAGGGTCTAAATATGGGTTAGGCACAATTGTTAGTGTCATTGATGGAAGCATGTCATCCTGTCTATACCTATCTGATGCCCCGGGCAATGATATCTCTACTTGAAAAAATGCATAATCATCTTGTCACCTTATTAATTCTCCCATCTTGGGGCGAACTAATATTGTAGGTAGGTGGGTGGCAGTATCCATCAATGAATCCTCATTTAACTATACTTTCATCCTCGTATGAGGAATGAATTAATTCTAGTTCCTTATCATGTGCAAACCATTCTATAATATATTTTTAAAATCACACTAATATTCTTCCCTATAATTGTAACATCCTAATTACCAGAACAATAGACCAATCATAATTTAGAAAAAAAATAAGGTGATTTTTTTTATATAAATCAAATTCATGCAAGGATCCATCAAAATTTCGATAGAGTCTCCCCCATAACGGAAGGTTTCAAGTTATTGACAACAACCTGTTACACTTCTATTAATCATTATCCAATCATGAACCAATCACCTTGGGTCTCGATTCTAACAATCAATATTAATGCAATTGCAATCTCTCAAACATTAATATAATTGAAATAAAGTATTAAATGACACTAAATAAGTTTAAAAGTTTAAGTTCATAAATTCAATTTATATTATTATAATTCGAGTCATGGGCTAAATTAAAAGTTTAATTATGTTTAAGAATTAATTGGGATCAAATTAAAAGATTTAATCAGGTGGAAGGACTTAATTATATTTTTAATGTGTCAAATTAATTTTATTAGGGACTTAATTGTAAAAAAATAAATTTAGAAGTCCAATTTAGGCTTAATTGAGAATATTGAAATTTTAAAGGACCAAACTTAATTTTTAAAAAGTTAATTGATTGAAATCAAGGGTAAAAGTACAAGAAAATTAAAGTTTAGGGTTGATAGAGGGTTAAATTAAAGAAATTTATAGCCAAGAACCTTTTTGAAAAAGGTGTTAAACTTTGGGGACTTAATTTGTTTGAAAATAGGGGTGAAATTAAAGAAAGTTAGAAATTTAATGGTCAATTGAGGGTCAGTTTGTATAAATCTAAAATGAAGGATCAAAATAAAAAGGACTCTAGAATTTAGGGTTGATATTGGAGTTTCACGAGGATAAAATTGTATAAAATTAAAAGTTTAAAGTTAAATAGAGATGTAATTAAAAAAATCAAAAGCCAAAGGACTAAATTGAACTTTAAAAAAAAACTTAATTAAAACCCTAAAAAATTTAAATGATGTCATTTCATTTAAATGAAATGGTGTATTTTAACTAGCAAAAGCAAAAAACAAAAAACAAAAAAGAGAAAGTCAAGTGACTTGACGTCTAGTTACTATTCATTATCTTCTACCTTTGTGCTTGTGAGGCTTCTTATATGGTTATATTTTCAAAGTATTGAATACTTTGTTTCTTCATGAAGCCGAAGAAAGCATGCACCACTATGATAGCCTTACATTGTATTACACCATAATTTGTGTCAATTGATTGCTCTTATAGCCATTATGGCTCCGCCATAAAAAGACAAACTCGATCAGCCTTTAGCAACCTAATTTTTAAAGATTATGAAAATAATTTTAAGCTAGCAATTGAGATCCTTTTCGCTTGAATCGTTCGAGGGCCAAGATTGGTCCTTGGTAAAGATAAGATGCCATTTTTTACCATTAAGGAGTAAGAAATCTTAGTGCAAAATAGGTAAAAAAATTAGCCCTTTCCTAGTTTTTTTTCAACCATTACTGCTCTTCCCTCTCTAGACCATAGCCTTCGTCACCATAACCTCACCAACGTTATGATTAATAACAGCCTAACACTTTTGCAACCTCATTTTATCGCCAACAACAAGAACAACCATTGTTAGCTTCTTCTTCTTCCCTTACATGATAATCTTTAACATCCATGTCAATAGCAACTCCGTCGCCACCTTAACCATACCAACAAACTAGTAACAGTAACAACACCCCTCCTCTGCTCTAGGTAACCTTCTTCTTTTCCCTCTTCCCCAAGTTACAAACCTTTTATGGCCACTGCATGGAAAACAAGAATTTGTTATGCATGCAGTGCAATTAATTAACATGGTCTCTTGGCGAGGCCAATGACCATATGAGTTGGGCTAGACTCATTTCAACCTAACCCAGATGAATGGGTTGTTTCCAACCCAAATTCAAAAGGAGAGAAGATTGTTGGGTTGTTAGTAAGCCCAACCCAATTCGAATAAGTCAGGCTTGGGCTTTAGGCCCAAGCAGCCCTTTTATTGTAAAAAATAGTAATATAATAATACTTAAAAACATAATCTTTTAAAAGATCATTTTAAAATTATTTATAGATCCGTTAAATATTTTTCTAACAATTTTGTTTAATATCAAGTCGTGGATATACATTGTAAAATACGAATTCGGTATCAAAATATTTGATTTTTCTATAAAAAAATCTAAAATTTCAAAAATGAACCTTTTTTAAGAAAAAATTATTTTGTTTTTGTGCATGCAACCAAATCCTAAAGGTTTTTCATACATATTTTTCTTAAAAAAAAGATAAAAATCACATTTCTATCCCCTTTTAATAATATGAAAATTGATATCATTATCAATTAATAATTATCCATTAAGGTTTGGTTAAAATATCAAAAATCCTATAATAACTAGTTTATTACCTGAAATATTAGAAATAAAAAATAAAAATAATCTTAAATCTAGACCTTAGAAGGATTATGATCTAGTGTCCATTTGGTAATGGTAATGTGGTTGCGGGTAAGGTTCACCCACAACCACACATAATATCATTTGGTTAAAAAAGCAAAATGTTTTATGCCGGTAGGACCCACTAAAAACAAAGATTATGACATAGATTTTGAGAAACAACATTTTGTTGCATCTCGTGGAGGAGGAACCACAGCGATGGGGCATGGCTTCACTGTCACACTGTTTACTAAAATAAACAATTTCTTTTTTTAATTTTAAAAAATTAATGCGAGTGAATTAATTCACTTGCACTATTCATATAAAAAATTTAGTTTTTTCTCAATTATTGACAAAAAAATGGTTAATATAATGATCAATAAAAAGTATTTTTTTTCCCTTACTACTAATCATTACTTAATGGTTAACGGGGCTTCCTATTTATCCTTACATGATCCAGTTCTCCTTCCTTATTTATCCTCACTTTTAGCTTTGTCGATGATATAACTTCAAAATAATAATAATGAAAAAAAACAGAAAATTTTATGAATTTGATGTTTTATTCAATAAATAAGGTTTTTTACAATATTAGAATATAATGATTATATCTTAAGTGATAGAAACATTGTCAATAATTTTTTTTATTTGAAAAAACTCTATATTCTGAAAAATATACTTTGTAGGTTTAAATAAATTAATAAAATTTTAGATATCTTAGTTTCTTACAAAAAAAAAATACATATTTTAAGATCTCAAATGATAACCGGCTATTCTCAACCAATCTTTTATGAAAAACATTGAAAAAAAAAAAACACTTGAATGATAGGTATCTTCTAAAATAAAAATACTAAGGCCCTCGTAGGGCTACCCTAACCCCACCACCAGTCTTCACCATTTTTTATGGCCAGACGTACTGCAACCATCGGTTTCATCTTTTGGGACCTTAGCTAATTCATTGACATCATATGGATATGCATCAACAGGACATTTTCAGACGTTCATATTTTTGTATTACATCAACTTAAATGGTGTCTATCCGTGTTTCAGCTAACACCTCTGCCATGTTTCAGCTACCCAGAAACAGAAGCAGCAATCGATGCCTTTCAATGGCCTTACATCTGGTCACGTGACAACAACTTGTCAAAACGCGTTCGGTGTAATGTATAGCATACGCGGTTGGGGTGAAAAACGACAAGGCTTGCTAAAGTAATGGGAAGCACTAAGACCCAATTAAAAAGAAAAAAAGGACTTGAGTGGAAAAAACAGGAAAATAACCCTTAAATGAAAAAAAAAAGTTGAGGTGAAAAAAAGGTTGAGGTTTTTAAAATGGGAAGGAAAAAGGCCCAAATAAAAAAAAAGGACTTGAATTAAAAATAATTAAATAAAATTGAGATGGAAAAAAATAGAGATTTGTTAAATGAAAAGAAAAATGATCCAGTTAAAAAAAAACTTGATTAAAAAAATTAAATATTTCACTCATCAGATGAACCGATAAAAATAATAATAATTAATTATTGATAAAAAAAAATACAGGTAATTTTTTTATTTTTTTTAGAGCTAAGCAATTCCAATTGAAGTGCAAGGTGTTTGAACCAGTTTACGTACATCTCGATTAATTCTTAAAGATTTTAAAATTAATGACCAAGTAAGTCTCTAGTGATCATCAATATTAACAACCTTAAGACTCAAACCTTAAACTATAAAAGTAACAAAACTTTTAATATCAAGTTCTTATCACCGAGTCACTGTTAAATGATTAAGTGAAGAGTTTCTTTAAACAACAACTATATAGCTAAGTCAATTATTCAATTAAATGATATTGAGTATTTTTTTCATCTCTTCTTTATGTTATTTCTTCACAAAATAATGCTCACTTTTATATCTTGTAATTCTGTTAAAACCTCTTCATTAATTGGGAGAATAATCCACACAAATCAAATTTTTTAAACATATTAAAAGAGAATTTAAATTTGGTTAAACAATGTTAAGTTGGTAAACAGGATCTGTTTTTAGATAAACAAACATATTAAGAGAGAATTGGATTTGGTTCCGGTTCGACAATATTAGAGTGGTGGACAAGGATCAGTTTTTTAAGCAAAGCACAGAATATATCATCAAATATTTAATATAATTCCACAACATCTAGCTTAGGGATTCTAGATGGCATGGTTAATTCCATGGGTCAATGGTCAGCCAGTGTATGAATTAAGTTCTAGAGCATGAACATGGCCCAGGAATCAGGAAGGACCTCTTGTTAATGAAAAAAGAAAGAACCATTGCCGTCTCTTTTTGAGTGAAAAAGACGGAATATGCAGGATGACTCGGGAGAGAACTTCCATTTCTTAATGAAATTTTGGTGTGGGGCTCTGCCTTTCTATTTAATGAGAAAAATGCTTAATGGTAATCCAACTTATTATTTGTTGAAACAACTGAAGCATTTGAGGCTATACAGGCATAGATACAAAACATAGGAGAAGAATGATATGACATTCTTCACGTTTACTTGAGTCCAACATAAGAAGTGTCAAAAGTTCTGAATCTATGATCATATAGTAAGATTGAAGATGAATGAGGATGTTGGAGATCGAGATCCATTGCCTGCAGATGAAAATTAGAAAGTTGATGATCAACATGCAAAGTTTGGCTGCAATTTAATTACAAGAGCTAACATCCAAGATATTACCATTTTCAATTTAAATATTTACCTGCCTCAATAGAGCCTTGTTAGTGAGGGACTTGTGGTAGGCGCTCCGGATTAAGGGTTCCTGCACCAGATCACCTGGATAAGTACCATGGTTTTAATTAGATAAATGGAAAGAAGTTAAATCTTCATGAATACTACATGGAGTAATGGAGTTCGAGTAGGCGAGACATGCTGGTCAGCATAAAAAACTGATTGTTGGCACATGTTAGGATTATCTTCATGGTCCCTTACTGGATTCTGCTGCTGGTACATGCACTGAACCACTTGATTAGCCTCAAAATTATACAAACCCTGCTTGATACACATGAAGAATCATTCAATTATCAGCTCAATCATGAGAAAGGATCCAAGCGAGTAAAGGATGATTGAAAGTATGGCTAGAATAACCTGCAGAAGAGGATTGTGATATTGGCATTCAGTCATGACACGTGCTTGTGGAGGACTTGAAATACAGCTACTAGTATTTGGTGAAGATGTTTGTCCAAGCTGAAATCTTTTTTTCTTACATCTCTTTTCATTTATATTCTTCAGTTGATGTTTATCAGGAGCAACACTCTCCTTTTCTTTGGTTCCATCCACTCTGTTTTCTTCGCCTTGATCCTCAATTTCTTCCTCATCCAAGAAAAACTCAGCATTTTCACTTTCAAAACCATTCACCACTGTGCTACTAGAGGTGATGCCTTGACCCTCCTCATCTTTCAGCATCAAGATCTTCTCTACACCTTCAATTAGCTCATCTAGTTGTCATAATGCAAACTGAAACGCATACTCTGATTCAGCTGCTCTGGCTGATATTTTGATTATGTTGCAGCACAAATCTAGCCAACTTCAGGTTCTTTTTAGTGGTGAACTCACTGCTATCTCTTACTCTTCCGAGCCTTGTATATTTTGTCCATCTCTTCAAGATATATCGGGATGGGACAACCTTTATGTTCCAGTTATCAAGAAATTTCAAAGCATGGCCACATAAAAACCCAGCATTCTCAAATTTCATGCAATTGCAAACAAGTGTCATCTGCTGAATTGAATATGACTGTATATTCTTGAGTCTGTCCAAATGTACTGACTTTATATTCAAGCAAAAATCCTTTCTCATTGCACTAGGTACCTACAACATTTACACACTTCTCATATTCCTTCTGAAATAATTCAAAAGTCTTTGGCGTATAAATACCACTTGCATGCTTTAGCAAAGCTACATTCCCCAGTAATCTTGTCATGGATCCAATCATTTCATCATTAGCATGTTTTTCTTTGATGCGTTGCTCGTCTGCCACTCTTTTCAAAAATTTTGTAAATCTGAAGAGCATTTTGGTCAGAGTTTAGGTAACTTCTCAAGTTATTAGATAAATCTTCAGCCACATGCGAGCCTTTCATGTGAAGAAAAAAATGTGTTCCTGCCATATGCTATGGACCATTTCTCTCTTTCTCTAAACATCCATCTTGGCCGGTCATTTTGTTGAAGACCATATTTGCCCCGCAGACCCTCCCAAGCATGAACAAAAGCCTCCTCATTATTGTAGTCATAAATACAACTTCGAAAGTCATCAGAAAAGAATTCCATATCCTTCACTACAAGGCTAAGATGCTCAAGAGCATTTTGGTACATCTGCCAAACACAGATACGATGGCTTGTTTCAGGTAAAATTGAATTGATTGCTTCAACTATTGCTGCATCTTGATCTGTAAGAATGACTTTTGGCTTCTTTCCAGACGTTGTCTCTACAAATGTATCAAACAACCACTTAAGTGATTCAACAGTGTCATCAAATAAAAGTGCAGCAGCAAAAATTATTGCTTGATTGTGGTGGTTCACTCCTATGAACTGTACGAATGGTTGAAGATCTTTATTCATTTGGTAACTTGTGTCCAAAAAAACCACATCACCAAAATGATCATAGTCCATTACCATTTTATCATCAGCCCAGAATATGTAACTTACTTTGTCATTAATATCAACCTGAATGCTATGAATGAATGATGGATTTTCAATATGCTGCCGCTGGAAATAACACAGCAAACGTCCTGCCTCCCCCTCCTTCATATCTCTAGTCCTTTCAGACCGCAGGGAATTGTCAAAATCCATGGGCAGTTGATCAAGAGATTGCCAAGCTTCAAATTGTCTGTTCACCAGTTCAAAGGTTGAACTTGATTCTGTACCTGAATTACTAGGCAAGTCACCTTCGGCAGCTTGATCAACATGTATTTCCCTCCATAATAGTTGTGATTCAGCATTATTTGGGTATATATTATCATGATTATGCTCTGCCTCAAAATGGGTCACTCTGTATTTGCCATCAGGCTGGCAAGTGACAATCATGTGAGCCAAGCAACCAGTTCTTGTTTCTTTCCTATGTTTCTTCACATTAAGATCTCTCTTGTCTTTCTGCCGGTAACCTTCCTTAGAGCAAGTAAACTTTCTAGATACCACTAGACCATGCACCTTACTCCTATTCACCCAATCTTTTCGAACACTGAAGCCTACTGTTTTGGCACGCTTGTTGTAAAATCTATAACCATGTTCATCCGATTCAAACTCTTTGCCAATTTTTAGTACCCCACCTCCATTAACACCATCTTTCGATGAGTTACTGAACTGGGATGAATTGACCATTGCAAAATTCAGACTACGACAGTCCTGATCTTAGTTTAAGGCCAACTTATCTGACTTATGAAGCAGGATTGCCATGCTGTTATCACTCATCTCAAGGACTACCTAATTCTTCATCATCTCTACTCCTTGACCTTCAGGAAACAGGAAGAAATACGGACAATAACATAGAGACATTACAAAAAAGAAAGATACAAAGACAACCACTAGCTCGCTCCAACAGAAATCACAACTGGCAAAACGATCACAGTTCTTGAACTACAATCATCATCTGCCCATGACAACATGCAAAAAACACATGCAGTTTTTACATTCAATTCAAACTAAAAATCCTATCTAACATTATCAAAACAAGAAAAAAAGAGTCCATCCATATTTTATAAATTCATTAAAAATCTCTTAGCTATGAAATTACATAGCAAAACTAAATTTATTGAACTCTTTCTTGACAAATATACTCTAAAAATTCCACTGTCACTGAAATTATCATCACCAGTACTAATAAAGGATATAATAATACTAATAACATAAGAAAATATAAATTCTCTGGACTTGAAACTAACTACAACACAATACAATGTACACTCAAAAGGGTCTCTAATTCTCAAAATGGGCATTGTTCGCAACTAAAAACAAACCCATTTCTTAAAGAAAAGTATGAAACTTAAAAAACAAAAAAAAAATGAGTTTTGATAGATAAGAAGCAACATTTCTATAAATTGCTAGACATGCAGAGAGAGAAAAGAAAAGAAAAAAAAGTGTGTACCTTTAGAAGGGTTTTGGGGGTCTCAAAGATTCAAAATCCTAGAGGGTTTTTGATAGAGGGAAAGAGAGGGAGAGGGGTTTGCTTTGGACTTGGAATTTTAGGGAAAAGTCATGCTTAGGAGCCATTTTAGTTCTTGCCTGAAACAGCTAGCCAATAGGCATCAGTAAGGTCTCCTGAACCCAAGGAGTTAGGGGTTAACTATAAGTTGTAGAAGTCTGGGGTGTCGATGTAATTTACCCAAAAGCCATCTTTTTTTTTTTTTGCCCTCCTTTTTTTTTATTATTTACTTTCCCTTCTTTCTCCCTCTATCTATCGGAGAAATTTGGTGTGATTTTTGGAAGTTATTTGGAGTTATTTCTTGATTTGATGATTCAAGGAAAATCATAAGTGTATATAATTGAAAATAGTTTTTGTTTTATTTTTATTTAATATGTGTTTGATAATATGATTAAAAGTATTTTTTATTTGAGAAAAACTCAAGTTGATATTTTTTTATTTAATTTTAGATGATTTTATTATGAAAATATCAGTATTATAAAAAAAACATAAAAAAATTATTTTATTTTTTAAAATAAAAATTCTTTAAAAAATCCAAACAGCAATTTCAAATGATACCCTAGTATTTGTTTTCAAGTAGAAAAATAGAACTTTTAACTACTAACTTGTTACATATAAATTATTTCATGTACATTATACATAAAAATATATACACGTTAAATTTATTTATTTTTCATATGTTGTGTAAAAATATACTTTAGCATTGTAAATTCAAGTAAAAAAATTTTATCTTTTATAAATTCATATCAAACATAAAGTTCCTCCATTAAAAAAATATCTCATAGTATATGTAAGGAAAAAAAAACTATAAACACAATATTTAATGTTGAAATTGTAAAAAAATCTCAAACAAAAATTGGATATCCTATAATTGCATTCTAGGCTGGTCTTCTCCTATAGAATGGGAATGACCTTTCACTGGTTTTTATGGATTTTTATGTTTGGATTTTATTGCTTACTTGGTTGTAGGAGTGTATTTATATGTGCACGACTTGGAATTTATTCATAAAAATATTACGTTTTCATATCATAAATAAGTACAAAAAACATCACAATATTAAAGACACATTTAATAAATAAAATAAACATACATCTTTGAAAAAGAAAAAAAAACCTCGATTAAAATTTAAAATAGTGATGTTAGAAGATTTTCATTAGCTTGAAACACCATTGAAACAATTAGTGACTGAAATTGATTTATTTGCATGCAATCCAATGTGATAGAACATATATATATAATACAGTCAAGATGTAGTAGTAGAATTATACAATTAACACGGTAATTACATGTTAATCATTATTTAATTTAATGTTTCCATGTGAAATCCCTGTTCACCATTTTAATATATCATGAAGCCATCTTCGATCAGCCCTTGTTTTGTTTCGGATAATTCCAATGTGTTCTATTGTTAATCAGTATTTGATTTAATGTTTCTACTATTTGTTTGCAGTGCTACGTACGAGCATGTAATTACTATATATCCAGTAGTCACAATTACGATATATAGAAAATGTGTTTTATTTATTAATCAGCATGAAGATTCTGCTTGGTTACAGATCATCGGGACACATTTGAAAGAGAAAAGGAAGATCGATGGATCATAAGCTTCAATGATTGAAGTTCCAATTACACTAATTAATATTATTTTGCCAACAGCTTCATGCTTGTCTTGTACCTGCAAAGAGACGATACACATAAATTATTATTATTATTATTATTAAAAATCCAAGTCAAACTACTATATATGAAGGGATGGATAATTCATGCTTAGATATGAATGTTGGATCATATTATATATTTTAATTGTTAAGAACAGTTGGTACAGGGATAATTATTAAAACTTAAAATTTACATAAATTTACAGCTTCTCATGTTTAATGTATTAATAATTTAATTTAATTAAATAAAAATAGTGAGGTATAAACTTGTAATCTGATTATTAAAATTTAAATATTTAAATACTACATTAAAAAAATTTACACAATTGCTTTTGAGATTTCAAGTAATATGACCAATATCTTCATAGAAATTTAATTTTAAAAATTTTATTTACGAACTTCATACCTGCTCTAGTTACCGCAAGTGATAGGTGGAAGATTGCATTGAGAAGGGAGGCGAGCCGCAATCTGGAGAGTGTTGCAGAGGCAGTCATGTTGCACTGCACCAAGTGCATTACAGCAATCAGTACTAGGGTTGGTGTTCGGTGCACCAGGAACCACAAATGGTGCACAGACATTCAGGCTGTTGAGCTGGGATGTGCATATCTGCGAGTGAGCCATTTGAGTCTGCACTGCAAGTGCAATGAGCAAGATAAGCAGTGCTGCTGGGGAGCTAAGAGACTTGAGTGATGCCATGTTTGCTTATCTAACAATTTGTGACGACTAAATTCCTAGAGCTTCTGTATGATTGCTAGCTAGCTTGCTTTGATATCTCATCATGCTAATCTCTGCCTTAATTTATAGTTTGAGCTTGGCTAGATATAGTTGGATCTTTTACATGACTCACCTAACAGAAGCTTTGAGCTCGTAACAAATGTGTTGAATTCAATGTTGTAGTTAGGTCATCAAGTTTATGTGTAAGAAAAGTGTCCAGCACAAAACATGTTCTTGATTTGGGCACAAGCCCATTTCCATGGAGGTAAATACAAAACTTGAAACAAGAGGCTAGGCACTTTGTGTCTAATTCAAGTGTGGAGCAGCATAATTTTTAGAGTTTATATGATGAATTGGTTATGCTTTAACTATTCGAAGAAAGAATCATATTTGAGAGATCAGAGAAAAGAAATGTAAACAGAAAACAAAGCAAATGGAAGTGAAGCTCCTTAGGAAGATATGGCGGACTCATGTCGGCCTTCAGCAGGAGCTGTCCAGTAGGTCTTGATAGCAAAAAGAAGCTTTTCCCTCTGCTGAGGTCCATCTTCGTGATCAATAATTTGACTATCCCAGTTCAATCCATCACTTATTTTCTTGATCTTCACCAACATATCAACATCATCTCTAAAGATTACACTTCCTTCAGGCCTCAGAATCCTATCCATCTCTAGCAAAATATCCTCCATTTCACATCTGTAACAAAAATCCATGTCGGATAATATTCATCAAAATATTTCTCATTTAGTTATTTCCACAATTCTATCGTGTGTGTGTGTGTGTGTGAAATAAATTATAAAATTAATAATTAAAGAGCAATTTTTTTGCTCTCCTAACTGGACCCTTATCCTGTAGAGTCCCCACAAGACCATGTGTTCGGTACATGCCTCACATGGATTTTTTTTTTTTTTTTTCATATTAGTATAACAGCGTTGCTGCTGACCATGATTCTGCTATTTTGGAACAGGAAAAGCAACAAATCTGTCTGATCATAACATAGAAAAATAATTAATTACCTGCCATCATAGAGGCTAAATACAGAATCAGCATGGATTAAGTCATAAGTCCTTGGATACGTAGACATGGCTTCACACCTGTAAAAGAAAAGAAATCATAAGACAAGTTAACCACTTGGTTTTAAATATTATAACTCTAACCAAACCAGATTAGTTTATGTTCGATCTCTGCTTACCAGTCCTGATATGTTCCAATTAATCCTCGTTCATAAATTACTCCAAGAGTGTTAACCTTAGCTTGGATAGGAACCACATTCATAACCCAAACAGGGTCCTCAGTAAGAGCAGCAGCGAATCCACCCAGGTAAGCGTTCGTGTCCAAAATGTTGCGGTACCTACCAGCTTGTTCTAATTGGTTATTTACAGCTTTATAATAAGATACTCTCCTATTCCATAGAGCTTTATCTTTCTGGAAAGTCTCAGCTGTAATTCCTTCCAAAGTTCCCCTACTAATCCTTGGTGGCACAGCATTCAATCTCTCAGGCCATTTCGGCAATTCCCCGCCGGAGACGTCTTCCTTGTTAGATACCTCAGGCAAGTGAGTCAAACATGTTTCCATGTTTGTGTACCTAAAAAATGGAATGGAATTGATAAAGATGCATAGAACATACAAGAAAATCTTTCTTTTTTTTTTAATGTGTTGAAAAGCACACGTATGTACCAGGCTTTTTCAGGATCCTGAGCAGGACAGAAGGGTGGATTTTGTGTAATCTTCCTGTTAACCTTACATTTCAAGTGATTGATTGGTTTTTGCCAAATAGCAATGTCTGCTTTCTCCACAAATTTTCTCCAACATAAGCTTTTAGCCACAGCCTCAATTTTCATCTGTTCATCATTCAAATCACCTTTTGTTCTTTCCCAGCCCTTCCAACGTTTTTTCCAGTTAATTGGAGGACCAGACAAAATCCAATACCCACCAGGTCTTAGAACTCGATCAACTTCAATCAAATATTGTCCTCCTGTTCCATACCGAGAAGAAAAAGGAAAACCTTTTAGATTCAACCACTGCACTATCAAGCACAGAATTTTGTTTTAGATAATTAGATTTGATTTAAGGTATACCCATATGTACCGGATTCGGCCCATGGAATAAGGCAACGAGAGCAATGTGCCATGTCAAAAGCTCTAGACGGGTATGGCAGCCTTTTTGAGGCCAAAATTCCGATCAAGGCAGGAACTCCTCGTTCTAGGGCAAATTGCACTTGTGCTTCGTGAGTGTCCCTTGGTGCAAATGACATTGTTAAGACATTGCGTGACAGAAGATATGCTCCCCAACTTGCAACCTGCACTAGTCCTAACAAAGTTCAGGGACTAGAAAATTTAGAAGGTTTAAAATAGTTCCATAGTTTAAGAATATTCCAACTCAGATTTGCAAATTCATTAACCTCAAGAAAAGAGTGATATACAAAGATTCTTGCCGAAATCATTTTCCCGAGATAATCTAATTCATTGAATGATTGAGTTTTACTGGTCGATATCAAATCGAACGGTCTAAATTATCTAGAAAGTGATTTTCAGGGGAAATAAATAATTAATTAAAAAATCAAACGGCCTAAATTATACTTTGGATTGTCTTTGACTAGCTAAGAGAGCTGTATTTCTCGACTTCTTAAAGCTTTATTTAGTAGTGAATCAAATCTCATTAATTACTCATATTTTCAACGATAACTATATTTCAAGAATGAAAGGTAACAAATTCAATGAAAATTCCATATTTGTCTCATCTCCTTGATTCACTAGCACAAAAAAAAATAAAAATTGACTGCTCATCAAAAAAACAAAAAAAAATTCAAAAACCAAGGCTCTTAACCCTAATGTTAGATCCATATCCCACAATTAATAAATGGTTAATTATAAATCCAGCTGTTTAGTTTGGCCACAGAAACTTTGTAACGTTTCGAAACATGGAGTCACATATACCAATGTCATATACTTAAATTTCTAATCACCGTTACAAGACTTTAAAATCCAATCAATGGGAGCTTATCTAGGAACATGAAAAGACTTCATCTTAATTTGTTTTTATCTTCACTATTTTTAAGAATAAAAACATTTTAAAATTCAAAATATCGGAAGCAAAATGAAAATAAAATATTAATTTAATAAGCCAAGATTAAAGAAATCATAAAAGAAAGTAAAATATGTGTAGAGATTAAGGATCAATTGAGCTTAATTACCCCACAACCAGTATCAATGGCGGTCCTAATAGACCCATCTTTGAGATTGATCAATCTTCCAATATCATCAATATAAGCATCGGCACCATTAGGAAACATAGTCCCCCCACCAGGGAATCTAAACCGATCACCTGCAAATCTGATCCAGTTTTGCCCTGCCTTCTCCACCGTTAGATGCTTGTGTGGCACGTTATTGTACCAAGCAAAATCCCTACTAGCAGGCCATTTAAAAGGGTTCTTGTACCCGTGTGGAGCTGGTATACGACACTTTAGTATCTCATGTTTCTCTGGACAATGCCTTTCTCTACATATCAATTGGTGCCTCTTGAATCTCAATGATCTTTTTGCATCCTCACACGGTGTGTATTCGCTGAAGTTCACGTTGCATGATGGGTAGCTTTTGACTTCTGATGTTAACGTGAAATCTAAATCATCTGCCTTGTGGTGGGATGAAAAGTCAAGGGGCTTCCCCCCTCTTGTTGCAGCGGTGGTGGCTTTTGAGGGGTTACATGGGATTGAAACAATGGTGCTGGTGGTGGCAGTAGCGGCGCTCTTGTTAACGGATAAGACGCCGCCGCCACCTTCGTGGCGCCAGACACCAAAGAGATAAGAGAAGGTGCAAAGGAAAAGAAGGAGGGCTAAGGTGTAGAGACTGGTTTTCTTGAAGAAGAAAGGGCTGTTGGCTGCGAAGTGTTTGTGGGGTTTGAAGGTGGCGCCATGGTATTGTTGATTAGGACTAGCCATGGCTAGCTAGGCAGATTCTCCCTGGCTGGATTTTTTTCTTAGTGAATGTTTCTTTCTCTTAATAAAACCCTCTATTTATTGTGGTCTGGGAGAGTTCAAGAGAAAAAGGGTTGAAGAGCGATCGGTTATGAATCAAGTTGATCATATGATGCACGAATATTATAGCTCTAAAATCGAAAGGGAGATCATATTATAATAAATGGTACTGATTTCGTTTACTCCAATAAAAGAATGGGAGAGTAAGTGGGTGGGCTAGGCTGAGAAATGTGCATTTTGGCCAGTTGAACACATCGTGCCGCACCCTGTTTCTTACTAGAAATTCACAACCTGTCTCTTCAACAAATAAATTACTAGAAAATCACAACCTGTTTCAGCCATTGGAGCCCTTCCAAGAGCTCACCTAGTTCTCTATAATTATTACATTAGCATATGGAGATAGTCTTGAAGGTTCAATGTTCGGAGTGGAGTTATCACTATACAAGCACGTACCCTCTTGCATTCTCACACACACACACACACACACACACACACTACTAAAGTTTCCGGCAAAAGCTTAATAAAAAATTGCAGGTCATTGCTGCTACGTACTTCTACTCTATATTCAAGAAAAACATTTTTCGTGAATATATAAATTCATATATCAGTTGTATTTTTATAAGATTTAAAATGAATAATTAATTTCAGTACATAAAACTTCGTACTTATGAATAATTAAAACTCTTTGTTCTAGAATGATTTCTTGATTGATTAAGGCTAATTTTTATTTTTATTTTGGGGGGTAATTAATTAAGTTGAGAATTAGTGGATAGATGAGGTGCTCATTTGAGGCTGGTTTAAGGAAATTAGAAGAAAATGAAGGAAAATGTTTGCAATGACAGCACAAGAGTGACCATATTCACAACTTCATATCCGTGGAATCAAAAGTGTAATTAAGCAATTGATTGATATTGTGTTTTAAAACAGGGATTGATTAAATTTTAGTTTTTTTGGTTTAAAATTAATTTTTTTATGTTTTTTAATCATTTCAATGTATTAAAATTAAAAATAATTTTTTTAAAATAGAAATATATTATTTTAATATACTTCTTAGTAGAAATAATTATTTATGAGCTCTCAATCAACCCTGAATTGGGGAAGAGGCAATGGGCAATAGAATGGAGTTTGGATTAAAAGTATGAACTGCAAATTGGAATTAACAATAGATAACGTCAATGCAACAATAATGTCTTCAATACGATGTTGGACTCTGTCGGTTTAAACAATTCGCAGGAGGTAATTCCCACCGCTTAATAATTAGCTGCTGTTTTATTTGTTTATTTTCTTGTCATGATTAATTGCACGGGTAATTTAATTAAATATTAACAGTTTACTCTGTACATGGACGGGGTCGTTTTAACTGATTGTATAAATAGTAGTGCACCACGTTAATATATTATTTTAATAATTTTTTTAAGAAATTTGTTTGGTGTCTCTCTAACATTTGAAAGTATAATAATTATTATTCTTAAAGTGTTTTTATTTAGAAAAATATTAAAATAATATTTTTTTATTTTTAAAAATTTATTTTTAACAATAGTATATTAAAATAATCCAAAAACACTGTAAAAAAATAATTTAAAATAAAATCTTCACAAAAAACCAAATTAAAACTCACACTCAAACACCTCTGATATGTTGAAGATTGCACTAGAGAGGACAATATTTATGTCATGTGACAGTTCACAT
>SRLM01000042.1:613845-669650 GCA_015708895.1 Populus ilicifolia | reverse complement strand
TTGCTGTTATTTTTTAAATAAAATTTATTTTTTATTTTTATTTATTATGAAAATAATAATTTTTTATTTAGTATTAATTAAATTAATACTCTATTTTTCTTAAGAAAATATTTAGCAGTGATATGTTAACAAAAACTAAAAAAGTTTATGGTTTGTGCTGTTCAATGAACAGTGAACCGCCTGACTATTTTTTTAATAGTTTAAAAAAAGCTTTAATTGTATTATTTTATGGTTTAATTATATGAAATTAAAGTCTAAATTAAAAACAAAAAAAAATCAAGGCTCGCCCGTAAATTCATCACAATTTTTATTTTAGTAAAAAAAATTTATTTATTTTTATTCCATAAGTTAAGAAGAAGAGAGAGAAAGGTACCTAAAAATGGAAATTGAAACAAAAAGATTGATACTTTTTTTTACATCAAATTTGGTGGTAATAGGTTCGAAGAGAAGAGTTTATTTTTTTACATCAAATTTGGTGGTAATAGGTTCGAAGAGAAGAGTTTAATGGTAGCATGTGTCTTTCATAAGTATATTTGGAAAAAAAAATAAAGATTTGTTTAGGTTATTTCTAAATCTTTCCATTTAATTTTTATTTTTTATATTATTGTTTTTTACTTTTTTGTTTGTTTGTTTTAAACAATCAAAATTAAATGAATTACATCAATACAACTCTCACTTAATTTAATTTAAAATTTAAAATTAACAAAGACTCAAGTCAAAGTGTTTTAAATTTAAATCAATAAATTAAATTTAATAATCATATCAATGAATCTCCTGCAACTTGAATTATTATTTTTTCACATTTAAAATTGCACTAGAAAATACATAAAACGAATCGGATGCCAGGCCATGTTTGTAAATTGGAAGTTGGCCACGTAAGCTTACATGTGGGCTGACTTTGAAGTTATGGGGATTACCAGAGCTCAGCCCATAAGTAACTTAGTCTGTCCTATTGTTTCAAACAGTGAGCCCATATAAAGAAGTTATTGGGCTTGTGAATTATTTTTGTGCCTTTTGCGACCCGTATTTTTGGAGACCCGACCCAATTACAATGCATTCACTCTCTATGACATGTTTGGCGTGGAGAAAAAAGTGCAAGGGTATTTGTTAAAACTGGCAAACATAGACATAGAGCATATCGAATAAATATATAAACATGCCATGATTATATTTTTACTCAAAATAATAATAACCATGTAATTGGTAATGTGACGTAGGATGTTTTTTAATTGAAAATAATCAAAATAAATTTTTTATATCTTTTTTTAATTTTTTATATTAGCATAATGAAATTATAAAAAATTAATTTAAAATATTTTTTAAAAAAAACTTTTAAAAATAGGTTAACAATAGAACCCAAAGCTTGGGTGTCAACATTAAATGCACTGCCCACTTGGCTGGGCCCCTGGTCCTTGGATAAGATAAGACTGGAATAGCTGCTGATCGCTGGACAGGATTTGATGCTTGTTTGGTCTGGACACTTGGTTTGGGGATTTTAGGCCTTCAGTGTTCTTAAAGCAAGACGAAAAAACAACACTCCCTAGTCGGAACTAACTGCTCGATTAATTACTAATAAAAAGGGAACTAATTGAAAAAAGAGTTGAAGTGAGAATAATGCTGAAATCGAGTACATTGAAGCTAACAGCTTCTTATTTTGTGAAGATAGAAGACATATTATAGCCGGCCGAAATTACAATCTTCTTTTGGGAACAAGAAGCAGAGGTTGCTCCTTCTGCAAAACAACACCAAACTTATCCTTCATGTCTAACTTTGCAAGATCCTCACCATTGGGAAGTGACCAGTCAAAACAACGGATCAAAGAGGCTAAAATCAAGGGGACAAGTTTATTGACCAAGGGTAATCCAGGGCAGATTCTTCTTCCAGCACCGAATGGAAGAAACTCGTAGTTGCCACCTTTGAAGTCCAAATTTGAGCCGAGAAACCTGTCAGGTTTAAATGATAATGGGTCGTCCCAGGTCGACGGATCACGGCTAATTGCCCAAACATTCACAAGAACTTGAGAATCCTTCGGAACTGTGTACTTCATAACCTCACAGGTATCGGTAGCGCGATGTGGAACAAGCAATGGCACAGGAGGGTGTAACCTCAAGGTTTCCTTTATACATGCGTCTAGATATGGAAGCTGAGAGATATCAGATTCAGAAATTGTATTCTTAGTGATTTCTCTTTCCAGCTCTTCGTCAACTTTCTTCATAACTTCTTTGTTCTTCAGTATCTCGGCCACTGCCCACTCTATTGTTGTGGCAGTAGTGTCGGCGCCTGCGCTGAACAATTCCTGCAAAGCAAACCAACAGAAATTACATACTGTCAAGATTCCATTGGATTCAAACCAAATACATGGGAATGAAAGCAAAAGGTATTTTGTTTGTTCATACTGCAGCTAACCAATTGATTTGATCGTCTTCAAACCCATTTGCAAGAAAAACATCCAAGAAATCTCTTTTAGGAGAATCATGGACATAGCTATTTCTTCTTTCCTTAATGTTGATTGCCCATATAGCAAAAGTTTCTTCAACAAGCTTGGATAATTTCCTTCTTAAACCTTGAGGATCTAACCCTGCAAATATAGGATAAAAATCGGCTATGTTTGGAGCAGCAACCAACAACATCAACTTCCGAACATGGCGCTTCAATCCACTTGACATCCCTTTCTCTTCCAAACCAGCAAGATCATTGGAGAATAAAAGATTCGATATTGTGTTGAACACAGTACTAAACACTACTTCTCCAATGCTAACAACTTTTCCTTCTCTTGCTACCAAAAAATCCATCAACTCCCCGACTTTCTTCTCTCTCAAAGTCGCATTTGACTCTATTGCTTTGGCTGAAAATAACTCAGTCCTGCATAATCCTCGTAGCGATTTCCATGTATCCATGCTTTCAGGGCACCAGACGAGCGCAACCCGGCGAAGGACATGGCTTTCCCGAGGAATCACTTGAGGTACGTGTCGAGCCGAGAGGAATCGATCGTGGGTTTTGAGGATCTCAGTTGCTGCCTTTGCCGAAGAACCAACAACAAGGAGTTGAGTTCCTAGCCTAAGTGAGATGAGGGGGCCATGAATTTTTGCAATTTCTGCCAAGGAGACATGAGGCTGATTCCCCATATGGAGAAGGTTGCCTATGATAGGCCATGGCTTTGGACCTGGTGGAAGATACTTGCTTTTAGAACATGACCTTATAATGTTCTTGAGGATGATAAATGTTAGAGGCAAAAGGAGTAGAAATAGAATTTCAGCAGAGGATCCAAGACTGAACAAGCTTGGCAAAAATCTTTGATCCATATTTTCTGAGAAGATTGAGCGCATCGAGGTAGCTGTATAGAGAGACTTTTCTCTTGAGAGGAGCGAATTGTGACAAACTTATAAATAATTACAAAAACTCTCCTATAATTATATCACAATTAATTACGATACGTGTTCACTTTTATGGAATTAGAAGAAGAAGAAAAAATCAGTACCAAACCTCCAAGTCCACACTTGATTCTTGAAATTGAAAACTTTCATCCAATTAAACAGGCACGTGGGCAGAAGATTTTATAAAAAATAAAAAAATCAAGGATATATTATTAATAAATGCTAGTGCTGTAAAGCCGACAAGCTAGCAAGAAAGACAATGAACAAATTGAGCAAAAGGTTGCCGTCCGCAGTTGGTCAAATAGATAGGTTTAGAACGTGATGTTCCTGTTAGTCTGGATCATTAATTGTACAGTTACTTAGTGCAAGTGCTATAAAGCCGACAAGCTAGCAATAAAAACAATGTACAGTAGTGAGGTTCTAGCCTAGTGGTGGGAGGGGCTTGTTTCCTTCCTCAGCATATGGGTTCGAACCTTATCATACACGTTTGTCATCCCCGTGGTATCTTATATGTTCACTGGGCTTGCAGGATATTCAATGAATCGTGTAAATTAGTTGTAGTGCGCATAAGCTGGTCCGGACACCATGTAAAAAAAAAAACAATGTACAAATTGAGCAGAAGGTTGCCGTCCGCACTTGGTCAAATAGACAGGTTTAGAACGTAATATTCCTGTTAGTCTGGATCATTAATTGTACAGTTAGTTAGTGCCGAAACAGAGATGCTGATAGACAAGTTATTGTTTTAATTTTTTTAATCAAATAAATTTAATTTAATTGTGTTGTTTGTAGACATGTAATTTTTTCTATTTTTAAAAAATTTAATATAAATATTTAAATCAATTTACATACATTTTAATTTACTTAATAATTTTTTTTTACATGTAATTTGATTGTGTTGTTTACTATATATGTCAACTAAATTAATTTTTATTTAATGAATTTAATAGTACTTTTCACTAGATTTTAATATAGACAAATAATTAAGATTAAAAGTATTATATTATAATTACTTTGATATTTGATTCCTATAAAAGATGATCTGATATTTGAAAAGCCACTTGCTTCGTCATTCACAAGACACCTCTAACACCCCCATTCTAGAGAATGAAGATTACGGGCTACCGGTGGCGGTCAACACAAGTTTAGAAACAAAAGCTACCTACCAATTAATTTTTTTTATGTGTGATATTTTATTTTACTTTTACGTGAAAACATAAAAAAAATTAAAATAAATAAAAAATTATATATTTTTAACAAATAAAAATTAACACATGAAATAAAATATTTAAAATATCTTTTCATAAATACAAGATCTCATAAAATAAAAATCAACCAATAAAATAATACCAACAATTATTGTAGTTTATCTTGCATATTTTTAAATCTCTATAACACTACATTATCTTCTTGAATTGTTAATTTACTAGTTAATATTTTTTATTTTTAAATTTTTTTATCAACAATAATTGTTATTCAATATTTAGACAAAGACTTATATTCAAATAAAAAAAATATCCTTTAATTTTTTTTTGAAAGGATTACTCTCTCTACTAGAAGGATTGAAAATCATTATGGTTACTTACTGTTCTAGTAAAGCACCTCATTTTTTTCAAATATTTCTTTTTAATCCATCCTCTAATATTTTAATAAATTCGAAATGGTCATTACAATATATATATATATATATACGAGGCTATCATAATTTAAAATAATATTAAAAAAATATATTGATATTTGATTAACATTCAATTTTTACAGTTGTCTTCTTTTATTATTATATCATTAAATAAAAAAATTATTTTTTTTAAACATAGCAAAACCCATTATTCTAGTTGCGGATTGTAAGGGTTAAGCTTTATAACCTATATTGATCTAATAATTCACCATTTTAATATATTTTTAAAAAGATTATTTTAAAAAAAAATTAAAATTAAACCATGTTTTTACTGATCATCTATGTTGTTTTTAAACTTAATAAATCAATTAATTTATGTAGATACAACTCTCATGGGGGTTAATTTTAAACCCAAGTTAGTAAAAGAGTCGAGTCAAGAAATTTCAAAGTTGACTAGTTGGGTTTGTTTTAATAATAACATCAAATAAATTTAATTGAATCCTATTTGATTTTTTTAATCAATTTTATTTTTTAATATTTGGATAATTATAAATTTGTTTTCATAATTTATTTTTTAAAATTATTACAGTTTTAAATAAATATCTTAGCATTTGATAGGTACTTAATTATACAAGTATCTGTTTTTGTTATTATATCTTTAAATCAAAATAATTTAAAAAGTAAAGTTGTGAAATTTAATAAAACCTATAATTTGAATGATAAGATTAATAAATTAAATTATAAAACTTGTTATTTAAATTAAGTTACGAAACTTAGATGAATATAATATCATCGATTTCAAATCTAACCCACACACATATCTTGAATTTTTTTCCTTACATGGAAAATACTGGTAATATTCAGACAAAGACTTAAAATAATATCAAATAACAAAATATTCAATACCCGCACTTTTTTATTCAAGACAAAAGGAAATTATGAAATCAACGCACACATAAAAGCGGGTCTGCTAATTATTTGTGTTCACACACATGACACCTCCGCTATGCTAGTGTTGCTGGAATAGAACGCAGCCTCGGAACAGAATTATGCTGCTTGCCGGGCGCCGACGGTGGAACTATCGCTTTTGCGGGGAGGAAACCGGCCCCTTCTTGAGCGATTGGCAGCGTTGCTTCCCTTCGTGCGGCGGTGATGCCACTCAGAAACAACCCGAGGAAAAGAACAAATAATACTTCACGGATTAGCGCCATCACTAAAAAACAATTTGAGTTGGAGACATCACGGTAAGAGACTATAATTTATATACCGCCACAAAAACAAAATCTATTATAAATTATAGAGCAATATTCTTTATTATTTAATGACAATACGAATTATTCAATATTACAAAATATATATTCTATACTTTCCTAATCAATGGAGATTTCTTTCCATATGACATGCGTTTTTTAGGAAATCTAATTGGATCTTGCATGCCGTTTACTTTCTCGAGAAAATAAATGATTATCATTTATTATCAATTATGGCGTCATATTCCTTTTTAAAAAAATTGACAATACATGGTATTCAATAACCAGACAAAAAAAGCTCTCATAATATCAAATAAAGAGATATTTTGTAAAAAAAACCCAATCAATTAATATTTCTTTCTACATAACATGCATTTTCTTAGTTGATAAAAAAAAAAGATCTTGATTTTTTTTTTGAAATCGGGGCTTGGGAGCCCAAGAAAATTAAATTAAATTAGTAAATGCAGGCCTAATAAGCTCATAGTGCACAATTAAGTACAATCCCAGAAGAAGGATCACTAAGCATTGGGTGGTCAAACCAACAATTTGTTGGATCACAAAATTAATCACAACACCTAATTAATTTTTCTATCTCCACCTTGGGTTTCTGCTTCTGGCATTTTATAATTTAAAATCAATTCTTCATTTTATTTTTGTGTATTTGATCTATGTTATTTTTTAAAATGATATATAAAATTGAATTTTTTTTATTTTATCATCTTTTATTTTTTTATTTATCAGATTTAGTTTCTATTTTTTTAATAATAATTTGTATTGTTTTAGACAATTTTTAGAAATAAAGTTTTTTTAATGATTTCATCCTTTTTTTCTCTGGGTTTCTCGATCCTTAATCTTTTTTTTTTTGCATTTCTGTTTTGTTTTGGTAATTTTTTTATATTTTATTTTTTTAATTCTCCAACATTAAATGTCAGAGGATTGAGTTTATTTATTGAACCCAAATTTAAAATTTCATGAGATGTAAGTTTGAAAAATTAACTTAAATTTAAGAGATTCACACGAGTTTTTTTTTCTTTCTCTATTAAAGCTAATATTTTTTTAATTTTATCATTGTATATTTATTTATTTATTAATTTTATCTTTTATTTTTTATATATCAGATTTTGTTCATATTATCTTAATTGTTATTTATTTTGTTTTAGATGATTTTTAAAATTAAAGTTTTTTTACAATTTCATCCTTTAAATTTTTTTCTACATGATTTGATCATCATTCCTTTTGTTATAATTCTTTTTTCTTTGAATTTTTTTAATTAATATTTTTATTTTAATTTTATCATTTGATATTAAATAAATTAAAAATTAAATTTTTTAATTAAACTCAAGTATGAGATTTAACTGATTGTAAATTTAAAATATTAACCCAGTCTAAATGATTTGTTTGGCCTTGCATGGTTTTTTAAGTTAATTGTTTTTAATTTTATCATTTAATATTTAATTTTTTAAAAAAATTATTTTTATTTTTTAATTGAAATCAAAGTCAATTGAGACCTAATCTATACTCAACTAGAAGGAGAATAAAGGAAGAAAAAAGAAAATGGCTTATTGTTCAAGTGGGTTGACTTATTATACATGGTTGTGATTATTACCTTGATTGTTGATTATACAACTTAAATATAATATGTTGTTATTTTTTTACTAATTAAATCACGGTGATTTGTTATATCGAATAAAAAAAGATTTAATCATCAAAAAAATATTTTATGACATGAGCTTATTCAATCTAACATGTTGCCCTGTTTAAATGGTGAGGTAGTTAGTGAAAAAATGGAGGTGTAGTAGAAGAACAAAAAATGCAGGGGGACAAGAGATTAAGGTTTTGTTTGGCTGGTGTAAAATAATTCACAAATTTTAAGATTTTTCTGCCAAGACGGACGTAGCTAGATATTTAATTTCTATTTATTTCTTGAAATTCCCTTTCTCTTGTTTAACCATGCTTCTCATAGCTAAATTATTTGCTTAATAAAATTCCTGTCTTTCATAGTTATGTAATTTTTACTATTATCAATATTTTTTCATTTCAAATCCACAAAGAAATTTGAATGATTATACTAATTTCTTTGATTACAATAAATTATTTTAAAACTGGTCTCGTATTATTTTCTCTAAATATTTCAACCAGTAGCTTAAAGTTGGAAAAATATAAAAATACTACATCTTTTATGAAACAAAAATAAAATATAAATCTATTTCGACTAATAGTCTAATAATAACATTTATACAAAGTTATGATTTCAAATTAAAAAATTCAAAATTCAAAATAAAAATAAAAAAATAAAAATTTTAAGTTTAAAATAGTAGAAATGTAAAGGGCAAGCAGGAGATAAAATTAAAAGAAAAGACACCGATGACGAAAAAGAAAGACAGAAACAATTAGGCACGTTTGTGATATAAATATAAATATACAGGGACTAAGATGGTATTTAGCCAAAAGAAAGTAAGAAACAAACGCTGAAAAATATAAAGCAATGCCAGCTACAGCGTGTTGTGCTCTCTCGCATTCCAGAGACAGAAAGGGTTCTAGACCTACAGAGAACCAGGGAGAAGCTCTCCGTCCTTCTTCAAGAATCAATAATGGCAGACGAAGATTACAATGATGTGGACATGGGGTTTGCTCTTATCTCCTCTTTCTCATTAAAAAAGAGCTAGTGTTTATTTTTCTCTGTTTAAAATGGTCAGAAAAATTGGGTTTTGTTAGCAGGGATCTGTTTTGCATTTTTTTTTCCCTGGAACCAACTGAGTGTTATGATGAAATTTTGCTATATTTGAGTTGATTAGGAAGTTTTTGCGTCTGGGTTTTGGGATTATTTTTGTTTTTTTGTATTTTGTTAAATCATGCTATTTAGTTGAATTTTCATGATTGTAGTTTGAGTTTATAGAGTGAGTATGATGTTTGATGTAAAGTTTTCTGCTTTGTTGATATTGTAGTCCCATGAAGTAATAATTTTGATTTTATAAGGAATTGCTTAGTGTTTAATTTGATGAAGGTGTTGTTGGTGACATAAAAGCAGAAATCAAACATTGGTGATACAATGTTTGAATTCTGCTTCTATGTCACGAAAAGATGTTAGAGAATTTTGTGTTTTAGATTTTAGAAACCATTTGAATATTTATGAACGCTCAGGATACTGTGTTTTTTTTTTTTTTAATATGAGATTCATCCTGAATGTGCCATGCACCTGTTTCTGGATACCTTTGGGAATGTCCTTGCGTTATAGAGTTATTTTTCCCCTTTCTGTCTGGTGCTCAAATAACAGGTGTATGGTTTTCTGAATTGCTGTTGCAGATATGAGGATGAGCCACCAGAGCCTGAGATTGAAGTAAGAGCTTGATGTTATGATTTGTTACCTGCTATGTAACTTAGAAATCTATCTTGTTCTTTATTTAAAATGTGGGTGCAATGATTGGACAGGAAGGGGTTGAAGAGGATGCGGATAACGATAACGATGAAGATGACAAAGGGGAGCCAATTGAAACTGAAGACAAAGAGGAACAGGAACCAGTGGAGCGGCCTCGTAAAACATCAAAATTTATGACAAAATATGAGCGTGCTAGAATTTTGGGAACCCGTGCTCTTCAAATCAGGTTTATTCAGTTTCCCCTTAACAAACTTGGTCACTATAAAATTAGGTTGGCCCCGTTTAGTCTGTGATTGCTAATTTTTCTTTTGCCCTGCAGCATGAATGCTCCTGTAATGGTTGAGTTGGAGGGTGAGACTGACCCGCTCGAGGTAAGATTGTTTTACTGGGATCCATGTTGAATTACTAGATCACTGCTTTATAGAGATGAAAGATACTGTAGTCAGTGGCGTGCTCCTTGCGTATGACATGGTCTGTGTGGACAACTGTATGTTATATATGTTCAATAGTTTGATGTTTTGGTTTTTCCATTTGATTAGATTGCTATGAAGGAGCTTCGGGAGCGAAAAATACCTTTCACAATCCGTCGTTACCTGCCTGATGGAAGGTCAGATTGTTAGCTTAAATTATCCTTAGCAAATTAATTTTGCCCCCCACAACTGGAGAGGCATGTATAACATTTTTCTCTAATTTTCTTTACTGTTCACTCTAGTTTGTTCTTGTTCTTTAATGCACACTGTGGAATTATCCAGTTATGAAGACTGGGGAGTTGATGAACTAATCGTGGAGGACTCGTGGAAGAGGCAAGTGGGAGGTGATTGAGAAACCAAGATTTGGTTGGTGATTCCTGTTGCAATTTGATCAAGTTGGAGATAGTTTAAAGCCTTGTATAATATGTAACCAAAAGTATTTGCTCTAATTGCTCGGAACATGACCCGTGAAACTAAACTGAATATGTGGTGTTATGACAGATCTTGAACTCTAGAAGTGCTTGTGATTCTTGTAAAGAAATGAATATGGGTGCCTTGAATTTCAAATGTTATATGCCAAAGTTCTGATGGAATGATTCGTTGGATGCATGTTATGGGACATGAGAAGTATTTTATTCTCCTGCCGCCAGGCATAGGAGAAGTTTTCTTGAATTTATTTCAAGCAACTGCAATGTTAATCATGAATCTATTGCCGACTATATGAATGAATTCCTAAGTGATTTCTCTTACGTAAAAGCTTCCCATTCTGAAGCTTAAGCTTGATCATCTTCCTGCGGCCATTAGAGCTGTACTGCTATTTTGGACCCGAAAATTTACAGTCGGTGCGCGTGTTTCTTCTCTCTAAGTTTCCAACTTCCAACCTCTCGTCTGTGGGGAAAGAGACTCAAACATAAGACAAAATTATTGTTGTCTTTTCTCGAGGCAGCTGTCTACCATTAGGGTGTCCTTGGGTATCTTTAGGATTGCAGTTGTAATTATAGATATAATTTGTAAAAAATTATTTTATAAAAGATATTTTTAATTAAAATTAAGTTAAATTTTTTTTTTCCATTAAAATTGAGGTTATATATATATAAATATAAAGGTTTTAATTTAAATATTATAAATTTAACTATTATTATTATATCATGAAATAAATAATACTTGATATAAAATATTTTTTATTATTTTATTTAACTGTTTATAATTTCATCAGTTTGAAATACATTCGATAATTTTTTTAATTTTTTAAATACAAACAACATAACTTATAAAATATAATGAAGAATAAAATTAGAATTGTGATTAAATTCTGTAAATATTAAATCATCAAATGAATAAAATACAATTAAAAAATAAAAAAAATATTTTTTTTATTTTATTAAATTAAATTCAATTTAATATATTTTATATATTAGACTAAATCCAATCAAACCAAACCAAAACAGTGAAGCTATACTTTAGTGTAACTGTCTCCACTACTTACTGAAGTGTAAAGGTCTCCTTTCTACCTGCAAAAAAAACAGCAATTTATTGCTTTTTTCTCTCCATGTTTCATACATAATTTATTATAGGTCCATGCATAGTAATTTTTTTTCCTTAACCAAATATTTATAAATTGTGATTTACTTTAAAAACAACTATAATTATAACCGCAACTGCAATGCAAAACAAGAATTATAGCCACTTGACTGCCTCTGTATTATTATCAAGTTGCTTGAGTGCAGCTATCATCTCAAAATATCTATTTTTTTATAACAAAAATCAATTATAATTTTCCTATCAATGGTTAAATATTAATAGAAAACTCAGTCCTGGATGTATAACATATAGGCATTACTCTTTAAAGCGGATAAAGTTAAGCAGAAATCATATCTTTTATTTATCAAAGATACAATAATATTTTTTAATTTAAACTATGTATAATCTCTGTATTTAAGTTAAATATATCTTTTTAAGATTATAGTAATAATGTAGTATCAACAAAACCTTGGTGTCCTCCTCAATTATTTTTATGTTTCTCTTAATTTATTTGTATTATTTAACATGGTATCATATCATAGTATAATTTCATAAAATAAAATTTAATCTTAAATAAATCTTTCTCGGATCTAACTTTAAGTGATATTTATTTAGTTTATAAAATTTAATATCATTTTCTTTTCTTTTGTTTTATATTTTTCTTTATTTGTTGATTAAAGCTGAGATGATTTGCTTCAATTTATAAATACAAGGTTGGATTAAAAAAATTATTTGTATTTAAATTATATAATAATTGTTATGTTACTTTGATAAATGACTAGAAAGCAAATAATATAAAAATTATTAATTAAATTATTAAGTATTTTATATGTACAAAGTCAACTATGTATAAGACAAGAAATAAGATTTGGGGTCATTTATACACCATCAAATTTTACAAAATAATATTAATTAAAAAATGACGTGGCTTTCAAAACAACGAAGAAAAGAAGAGTATCAATTATGTCGTCCTTCATCGCCTTCACATACATTTTTTTGTTTCTCATGTTCAAGTTAAAGAATTACCTTAAGATTCATCAACCATTACGAGAAAGACTCTTGCTTTTTTGAAGTATGAGATGAAGAGAATGTTCTTTACCGATATAGAGTTGATGTAGTCTCTTCAGAGACTTCCAACAATCTTATTTCAAACAGAATTAGTAAGCTATTAAACAGATTGTATGCATACAGCACAACACCACACCAAATAGCCTAACATGCTTCATGGGCCACGACACAGTACAGGAAACAATCACGCAAGATAACATAAAACACGGGGAAATTAAAGGGTTGCTCCATCATCAACCACAAGAAGTTATGATCATTTCCTCAATTTTGGTATAAGCTTAAGAGGTTGCTCCTTCATCAATGTGATACCGTACTTCTCATCTATGTCTAGTTCATCAGGAAGCATGTTATTTGGTAGAGACCAGTCAAAGCCGTGGATTAAATTGGCCAAAGCCAGCTGAACTTTCTTAACAGCCATTGGTAACCCAGCACAAATCCTCCTTCCACTTCCAAAAGGCAAATACTCAAAATGATTTCCTTTGTAATCCAGATCAGAATTCAGGAATCTTTCAGGTTTAAAACACAAAGGGTCTTCCCAATTGGCAGGGTCTCTTGCAATGGCCCATACGTTCACAAGAACTTGGGTGTCCTTTGGTATGGTGTAGTCCAAAACTTGACAATCTTCTGTTGCTCGGTGAGGTATTAGTAGTGGTGCTGGGGGGTGTAGTCTCAAAGTTTCCTTGACACATAAATGCAAGTAAGGGAATTTTGCCAGGCTTGATTCTGTTATCAAGTCTTCGGGAGTTTCTCCTGCAAGTTCTTCGCGAAGTTGTTTCATTGCTTGCGGATTCCTCATCAGTTCTGCCATCGCCCATTCGACTGTTGAGCTAGAACTATCCGATACTGCAGCTAAGAGTTCCTGCTCCCATAATATAATGCAAATGATATTACTAATATCTCAACAAAAGGAATGTATTATGAGTGTATAAGTCAGAGATCATATATACCACGAAGAATAAACTGATTTGCTCATCAGAAAATTCCAGATCAAGCAAAACATCAAGGAAATCTTTACGTTTACTGGAATTATCATCATCTCCTGTATCGTTGCGGCCTTCTCTGCGTTCTTTGATGATTCTCCCCCATAATTCTTGAATTCTACTATCGCACTCATTACACTTTCTACTAACCCCTTGAAGATCCAAACTACCTAGTACAGGATACAAATCCGATATGTTTAGAGTTGTATGTAACTCCATCATTTCCCTTACAAGCCCACACACTCTTTGACACTCTCCAGTTTGATCATAATCTATCAAGTCTTTTGATAAGTAAATGTTCGCCAACGCATTAAGTGTATAAACAAACACAATATCTCGTATTTTGACTACCTCCCCTTCCTTCTTTTTCAAGAAACCTATCATTTCTTTGGCCTTGGTTTCTCTTGTACTTGACTGTCCATCAACGACTTTAGAAGAGAATAGCTCATTCCTCATCAGGGAACGAAAGAACTTCCATCGGTCGGTGCACTCAAACGTCCAAGCTATGGAGTCCTCATTCAACTTAGGGTCCTTAGCAAAGGATGCGTGAGGCACGCACCGGCCGGAGAGTTCTCGGTCATGGGTCTTGAGGATTTCGGAGGCTGCTTCCCGAGAAGACCCTACCACAACAAGTTGAGTCCCTAGTCGGAGGGACATGATGGGACCATAAACCTGTGCTAATTTGGTCAAGGAAATATGGGGCCTGTTTCCCAGTTGAAGTACATTTCCTATAATAGGCCATGATTTAGGCCCTGGTGGAATGGCCGGGACTTTGGAAGATTTGTGTTTTAGGACAAGGGAAAGTAACGATAATATTGCTAGAAGGAACAGCATGGGAAAAGATGGATAGGAGTTTGCTAAAACACTTATTGAAACCATGGTTTCCGTGAATCAATGCAAAGAAGATGTGTTACAACATTAACCACGTTGCTATTTATAATGGTGGAAGAGGCAATCAAGCTGTTGTCTGCAGACTGTTGCTGCCAATAATTAGAAAAAAACAAGCATTAACATTAAAAAACCTTGCCATTAACCCGAGGGGTTTATTCTCAGATCCAATCTTGTGTTGGTGAGCCAATAACTTCTTTTTATATGTTCCTTTTCCTTTGTTAATGCTTTTCCGAGAGAGAAACGAATGCCTTCGGACAAGAAATGCCATGAATCCTCAAAGAGTAGAAGTTATTGTATCAGCAAATCTCTAAAGGCACAAAAAAAAAATTAATTTATATATCAATGATCTTTGAAAATTTGATGGAATCAATCAGGTGATAACAAAAGAAAAAAAAAGGAACGTCGAAGGCCTTCTTTTCTCTCTCTCTGTTTTCTTTTTTTTTTTGAATCATCTTTCTTTGCATACAATGAATGTCTTAATATTTGGTGGATCAATTTGTAGATTTTTTGGAATGAATTTGTGGGGCTTGAGATGCAGTTGTCAAGGTCTCTCTCTCTGATCTCCAATGAATTTGATGGTCCCACCTAAATTCATTGATAGTGAATGAAGATCTTCGAACGTAATAAAATAAGATGGGCTTAAATTCTAATTAATCATTCACAATTATCTCAGGTTTAATATTTATATTTTAAAAATAAGAATAAAACCTGCTGCAGGGCTAAATCTCAAATACTTATTTTAAATTTGAATAATATTTTATTTTTAATTACAATCTGGTGGTGTTTGTGAGCCAATCGAAGGCCTACCATGTTTGAAGAGCACTTATTTTTTGTGTTCCTTTTTCTAACAAGTCCAAGTGGCTTTCTTCTTCTTCTTCTTCTTTTTTGAATCATCTCTCTTTGCCCCAATGAATGTCTTAATATTTGTGGATATGTTGGAATAAATTTAAGGGGCTTGAGATCCCATTATCGAAGTCTTTCTCTCTCTCTCCCCAATGAAATTGATTATATAAATTCAAATGAATTAATATTTAAAACAAAATTGATGATATTTCACCGCAAGGAGGAATCTAGGCTTGGTTGAAGCAATTCTACCTCAATTTATTGGAGACTGAATGAAGATCTTCGAATCATCATGCTAGATTTGATAGACAAGCACGTGGTACAAAAACCATGTGATTAATGTTTGATGAGATTGAGACATTACACCAATGACTTATAAATATCAGTTTAATTTCTTGAAACTTGTTGTTCAACACTATTTGTCCTTTTTTATTATTAAGTATTGATAGGAGAGTGATGGATCAACAAAACAAATATCATCAATGTCTTCTTATGTTAGATCCTTTTGAAATGGAATCTTTACTGGACCCATCAAAGGGCATAGTTGAAACATAGTCATATGCAATGGTAGATTTATTTCATACATAATAAAATTATAAATAGTTTAATGAAATAATAAAAAATAATTTATATAAATATTGTTTATTTCATAACGCAATAACAGTAGTTAAATCTATAATATTTTTTTTATTTCACGATACAATAACAATAGTTAAATCTATAATATTTCAATTAAAAACCATCAATATTAATATATGTTTTTTATTATTATTTTATAACCTCAATTTGAAAAACATTCTTAACCAAATCTATTAAAAAAAAATATTCAACCTTAATTTCAACCATAATTTTAATCAAATATATATTTTACTAAACTAACTTCAACTAAAAATATTTTTTTAAATCATAATCACAAAAACTACTACAATCTCAAATACAGTACAGCTGGCTCCGATATCTATACAGACACCATTATTTGTTCATTCTTGTATTCTATCCAGCTAGCAAGCTTCCTCCGCATTCATCACCTTCACGGAACCAAAAAATTCCATGAAGGGTTACTGATAGTAAAACTGGATGGAACATCACAGCAGGACAAACAGAAATTAGTGAGAGAACTAAATAACTGACCTTCATTATCTATGATTCCATCTTCAATGAGCTTTGGGGTGCTGAATCTCTGGACTAACATTGCAGCTGCAGCAGAACAAAACGCAGCTCGCTTGATCCCCTTCTTCTCTGCAAGTTCCGAGGCCCATCCAATAGTCTGATCAGCAAGGATGAAACTGATCTTATCACTGTCTGATGCATTAATCCTTTCAGTGAAATCCTCTTCTTTTCCTGGCATAAGCCTCAGGAATGTTTCGGATCTTTTCCCCGACTTATTCCTATCCTCCTCAGATTCCAAACCATCACGAAATGAAACTAGATGGATTAAATCTCCTATATTACTTTTCTATTTCAAAGCCGATGCATTCCTGATACACTCTTTATTACGAGCCACACTGAGCATTCGGGTATCTACTGCAAAGGAAACTTGTCTAAAACATTGGGTTCTGTACTGTTTACAAATGTGATTTGAACCCATAACCACCCAAGCATGCTGGAAGCTCCATTAGAGGAATTCTAATACCTTGTTCTGGAAAAGATATAACTAGGATATATGGAATGCGCATTCTTTACTTCTGTTGTCACTATTCATGTGATTCTGAACTTGGTGTACCCATGCCATTCTTCAGGAGTCCGGAAAGAATAGGTTTACTTCAACAGCCAAAAGTTGAGACCATAGATATTAAACCTAGCTTAGGGTCGACCGGTTAAGGAGTTAGGTTTCGGGTTTTATAAGTTAATTTGAAAAGTAAAAAAAATAAAATTTTAATATTTTATATAAAAAATTAAAAAAAACTCATGTAAATATGAATTATACATATTATAAATAATGAAGTTTTAAAAAATATTTTTAATTTTTTTTATCGTATGTTAAAAAATATTATATTAAATTTTTAAGTTGAAGTATTTAAATCAAAAAATTTCATATTTCACATTAAAAAAATATTTTTTTTGAAAATATAGAATATATATATATATTAATGAATTTTAAATCCTACATTGAAAATACATAATTATTTTTTTATAAATATAAAATATATATACCAATAAATTTCAAATATTATATTAAAGAAAGTTTTTTTTCTTATAAAAAAATCAATTATTTGAATATTGTCTTGTTAATTTTTACATTAATGGTTAAATATTAATCGAAAACTCAGTCCTCGATGTATAACGTAGTGGCATTACTCTTTAAAAAAGATAAAGAATCCAACCCATCATGGTGTCGTCCTTCATCACCTTCGCCATATTCTTACGAAGACTGGTTATAAGAAACTCACTAAAGCGGATAAAGTTAAGGCAGGAATCATTTCTTTTTATTATTAAAGATAGAGAAGTTTTTTTTAAATTTAAATTATATATAAACATTTTATATTTAAATTAAATATTTTTTTAAATTACAGTGATGATGTAATATCAACAAAACCCTAGTCTCTTTCTCAATTATTTTTATATTATTCTTTATTTATTTGGATTTTTTAATATAGTATTAGAATATAATTTAATGAAATAAAATTTAATCTCAAATACAATTTTTATGAATTTAACTTCGAGTGATATTTATTTAGTTTATATAATCTAATATTTTATTTTAATTTCTTTTTATTAATTATAACTTTTAAAAGAGATATTTTACTTCAATTCATGAATTTATGGTTGGATTAAAAGAACTACTCGTTGAAATTATATAATAATTATTATGTTATTTTGATAAATAATTAAGAAGCAAACAATGCAATAAATAAATTATTATTTAAATTAATAATTTTGTTGAGAATTGGAAAAAAAAAATTAACATCATTTATAAAAACTATTCACACTATTAAATTTTACAAAACTATTCACAAAAAGAAAAAAGAAAAAGAAGAGCATCAATTCTGTTGTCCTTCATCGCCTTCACCATATTCTAACAAAAACCGGTTATAAGAAACTCATTATAGCTTGCCGGACGATGATAAAGTTAAGGCAGGAATCACATCTCACCTTCACAGACATTTAGCTGTTTCTTATGTTCAAGTTAAGGAATTACCTTAAGATTCATCAACCATTGTGAGAAAGACTCTTGCTTTTTTGAAGTATGAGATGAAGAGGATGTTTTTTACTGATATAGAGTTGATTCAGTCTCTTCAGAGACTTCCAACAATCTTATTTCAAACAAAACTAGTAAGCTATTAAACAGATTGTATACATAGAGCACAACCCCACACCAAATAGCCTAACTGTTGGTGGGAGAAACCACTTATGGTGGCTTTGAAACACTCAGATGGGATAAAACACACTCTTTTATTTCAAGAACAAAGCTTACAATTACATAAACAAAAGCTTACAACAACCTCTCTTTTTTTCTCTCTTTCTCTCTAGTGTTTCTCTCAATCTCTCCACACAGAATTGTATAAACTTAGCTATCTATTTATACACGAAATCAAAACAAGAAAATTCAACTTTCAAGTGTGAAGGCGGTTTGTGACCGACGGTGTGAAAGCGGCCGACGGTCGGTGGCTGACGGCTGGTCGGTTGGTGGCTGGGCGGTGACAGCTGGTGGCTGCTTTCCTTGACCTTTTGGATTGAGTTTACTTCAACAAATCTCCCCTTTAAACTCAATCGAGGGATGTTATTCCAAGCATGAATTTCAATCTGATAAATACTTCTCTCTTTAATGGCTTGGTAAAAATATCTGCAACTTGATCATCTGTCTTGCAGGATATCAGCTCAACTTCTTTGTTCTTTACATGCTCTCGGATAAAATGATGACGTGTATCAATATGTTTACTTCTTTCATGATACACCGGGTTCTTTGCCAATGCAATCGCTGATCGATTATCGATATAAATCTCTGTAGGATTTTCTTGAGGAAATCCCAAAAACTTTAGCAAATTCCTTAACCATATTAAATGGCATACAGCTGAGTTGGCAGCAACATGCTCAGCTTCACAGCTTGATAACGTGACAATTGATTGCTTCTTGGATGACCATGTGAAAGATGTATCTCCCACGAAAAATACAAACCCTGTTGTACTTTTTCTTTCATCCAGATCTCTACCCCAATCACTATCCGAGTAGCCAGTAAGATTGAAATTTGTACTTGAGGTATAAAACATACCTTCATTTATTGTGCCTTTGATGTAGCGAAGAATTCTCTTGGCTGCATTCAAATGAGACTGGTCTGGCTTCTCCATATATCTGCTGATTAGTCCGACTCCGTAGAGTATATCTGGTCTGGTACATGTCAAGTACCTTAAGCTTCCTACTAAGCTTTTGAAGTAAGTTGGATCAACATTTCCAACTTTACTTTTCCTCAATTCCACTCCATTCTCAACTGGTGTTGATACCGGATTGCAACTTTCCATTTTGAACCTTTTAAGAATATCTTTGGCATAACTTCTTTGGGATACAAAAATCCCTTCTTCTTTCTGCACCACTTCCAAGCCAAGAAAATGTGCCATCATACCAATGTCTGTCATCTCAAACTCTTGTACCATGCTTTTCTTGAAGTCTTCGAACATGGTAGGATTGTTGCCGGTGAATATCAAGTCATCAACATATAGGCACACAAATAATATGCTGCCATCTGCTTCTTTCTTCACATAAATTGCGTGTTCATATGGACATTTTTCAAATCCATTATCTTGAAAATACCCGTCAATTCTGGTATTCCAAGCACGCGGAGCTTGCTTCAAACCGTAGAGGGCTTTCTTCAACTTGTATACTTTGCCTTCATTTTCAGCATCAATGTATCCAAGTGGTTGTTCAACATAAATCTCTTCTTCTAGGAAGCCATTCAGAAATGCTGACTTCACATCAAGTTGATAGATCTTCCATCTATGTTGTGCTGCTAATGAGATCATCAGTCTGATTGTCTCTAACCGGGCTACTGGAGCAAACACTTCTCCATAGTCAATGCCTTCTCTCTATTTGTAGCCTTTCACCATTAATCTTGCTTTGTATCTTTGCACTTCTCCTTTTGCATTCTTCTTTGTCTTATAGACCCATTTGACACCTATTGCTTTCTTGTTTTCTGGTAGATAAGTCAGCTTCCAGGTATCATTCTTCTCAATGGCATGTATTTCTTCATCCATTGCTTTTATCCACTTCTCTTCTGTGATAGCTTCATTGAAGCTAAGTGGGTCACTATCTGTAAAAAAAAAAAATAGAGTTGTATCTTTCATTACTTGAGTGGCGTCATACAGCTCTTCTAGATTTCTCATCCTTCTTGGTCCTTCTGATGAGGATGCTGATGATGGTTCTGGTAATGATGGTATTGATGATGATTCTGGCGTGTTTCTCCTGTTGAATACAGGAAATCTATGTACCGGACTTTGTGGCTCATCTTCTGGTACTATTGGACCTTCTGCAAGTACTGTTGGTACTTCTTCATCTTCAAGGATCAAATCAGTGTTGATCCATTTAACTGCTTCTTGGTCATCATTCCATTGCCAAGTTTTATCTTCTTCAAAGATAACATCTCTACTTATAATTACCTTCTTGGTGATGGGATTATATAGCTTGTATCCCATTCTTCTCTCACCATATCCGATAAAGATGCATTTCTCACTTTTATCATCGAGTTTAGTCCTTCTTGCATCTGGGATCTTTGCATATGCCACACAACCAAAGACTCGAAGGTGAGTAACACTTGGTTTGTGACCACTCCATGCTTCTTGTGGAGTGACAACTTGCAAACTTCTGGTTGGGCAGCGATTCAACAAATATACTGCACATGATACAGTTTCAGCCCAGTATTGCTTGGGCAGCTTCTTTGCTTTGAGTAGACTTCTTGCTATATCAAGAATTGTTCGATTCTTCCTCTCAGCTACACCATTCAGCTGTGGTGTATAAGCCGGTGTTGTCTGATGTCTGATGACTTGTTGTGTACAAAAGGCTTCAAAGTCATTTGCTGTATATTCTTCACCTTGATCAGATCTTACGGTTCTGATCTTGTAGCCACTTTGCTTCTCAACAATTGCTTTAAAATCTTTAAAACAATCGAACACTTCTGATTTCCTCTTCAAAAAATATACCCATGTCTTTCTGCTAAAATCATCAATGAAAGTGAGGAAGTACCTATTCTGTCCAGTTGACATAGGCTTTATAGGACCACACACATCTGTGTGCACTAACTCCAGTGGCTTCTTTGCTTTCCAATTGACTTCTTTGGCAAAACTGGATCTGTGATGTTTGCTGAGGACACAACTTTCACAGACTTCTTCTGGATGATCAATGTGGGGCATACCTTTGACCATCTTTTTGCTTGCTAGCATCTTCAGACTTGTGAAATTCAGATGTTCAAGTCTCAGGTGCCAAAGTCATTCTTCATTGTTGGTGATGGCACTCAAACACTTTGCTGCATCATATTGGATGTTTAAAGGAAACATCCTATTCTTGGACATTTTCACATAGGCAATTAATCTCCCATTGTAGGCTGTAATTGTCAGATGACAATTCTTCATGTAAAGTGTATAGCCTTTCTCCAAAAGTTGACCTATGCTCACCAAGTTCTGTTTTATGGCTGGGACATAGTAGACATCGGCGATGTAGCTATGATCGCCATTCTTCAACTTGATTGGGATGTTGCCTTTACCTTTGAATGGAACTTTTGACGTATCTCCAAAGGTGACAAAACCTTGTATGGTCTCATCTAGATCACCAAATAAATCTCGTTGGCCACACATGTGATTGCTAGCTCCAGAATTAAGATACCAAATATTCTCTTGATTCTTGTCAAGTCCTTGTTGGACAAATAATGCAGCTGCTCCTCTGTTGTTGACATTCTCTTCTGCATAGTTGACTTGCTCACGTATCAGTGGAGCTTTCTTTTGACATTCAGTGCTATAGTGCCCAAATTGATTGCAATTATAACACTGAATATTCCTCTTGTCATGGTTATTGTAACCACCTCCTCTTCCTCTAGGAGTGAATGCTTGTTGTCCTCGACCTCCTCTAGTGGTGTTTCTACCACCTCTTCCTCTAAAACCTGTATTCCAAGAACCTCTGCCTTGAAATCGCTGAAATCCTCCTCGTGTTTGTTGACTTCTTCCTCGAGTGGTGTATCCACTTGTTGAAGTCTTCCCTTGCTCATATTTGTCTTTGAGAGACAATTTTGCTTGTAAGGCATGCTCAATTGCCTTATCTCCATTTCTTTTTACAATCTTCTGCTCATGAGCTTGCAAAGAACTCATAAGTTCATCCACTGTTAACTTGTCCACTTCTTTGGATTCTTCAATAGCAACAACAACAAAATCAAATTTTGGATCTAGGGATCTTAAAATTTTCTCTATAATTCGAGCATCTGAAAGGGCTTCTCCATTTCTTCTCATCTGATTGACTATCACCATAATTCTTGTGTGATAATCAGAAATGGATTCTGAGGACTTCATTTGTAACAATTCAAATTCACCTCGCAAAGATTGGAGACGAATCTTCTTTATTCTGTCAGCACCTTTGTATTTTTGTTGAAGAGCCTCCCATATTTCTTTTGATGTTTTTGCGGAAGCAATGATTTCAAATGTCGCTTCATCAAGACCTTGATAAATGATGGTCTTTGCTTTGTTGTCTTTCTTTCTATTGGCTTTGAAGACTTGCTTCTGTACCTCTGGTAAAGCATCTTCTGATTCTTTGGACTCTGGTTCATCATAACCATATTGCACAATGTCTATACACTCTTGTGAACCAAGGAATGCCTTCAATCTGATGCACCAACTATCATAGTTGTCTTTGGTTAGCTTCGGGATGAGTGTTTGTGCATTTTATGTAGTCATTTTACTCTTTAAATGACTATATCACCTTTTTGGGAGTTGAATTTGGCAAAACCGACACCGTAGATGGATCCGGAATGGTCCAAATAGTNCACTTGTGGTGGCTTTGAAACACTCAGATGGGATAAAACACACTCTTTTATTTCAAGAACAAAGCTTACAATTACATAAACAAAAGCTTACAACAACCTCTCTCTTTTTCTCTCTTTCTCTCTAGTGTTTCTCTCAATCTCTCCACACAGAATTGTATAAACTTAGCTATCTATTTATACACGAAATCAAAACAAGAAAATTCAACTTTCAAGTGTGAAAGCGGTTTGTGACCGACGGTGTGAAAGCGGCCGACGGTCGGTGGCTAGCGGCTGGTGGCTGGTCGGTTGGTGGCTAGGCGGTGACAGCTGGTGGCTGCTTTCCTTGACCTTCTGGATTGAGTTTACTTCAACACTAACATGCTTCATGGGCCACAACACAGCACAGGAAACAATCACGCAAGATAACAGAAAACACGGGGAAATTAAAGGGTTGCTCCATCATCAACCACAAGAAGTTATGATCATTTCCTCAATTTCGGTATAAGCTTAAGAGGTTCCTCCTTCATCAATGTGATACCGTACTTCTCATCCATGTCTAGTTCATCAGGAAGCATGTTATTTGGTAGAGACCAGTCAAAGCCGTGGATTAAATTGGCCAAAGCCAGCTGAACTTTCTTAACAGCCATTGGTAACCCAGGACAAATCCTCCTTCCACTTCCAAAAGGCAAATACTCAAAATGGTTTCCTTTGTAATCCAGATCAGAATTCAGGAATCTCTCAGGTTTAAAACACGAAGGGTCTTCCCAAGTGGCAGGGTCTCTTGCAATTGCCCATACATTCACAAGAACTTGGGTGTCCTTTGGTATGGTGTAGTCCAAAACTTGACAATCTTCTGTTGCTCGGTGAGGTATTAGTAATGGTGCTGGGGGGTGTAGTCTCAAAGTTTCCTTGACACATAAATGCAAGTAAGGGAATTTTGCCAGGCTTGATTCTGTTATCAAGTCTTCGGGAGTTTCTCCTGCAAGTTCTTCGCGAAGTTGTTTCATTGCTTGCGGATTCCTCATCAGTTCTGCCATCGCCCATTCGACTGTTGAGCTAGAACTATCCGATACTGCAGCTAAGAGTTCCTGCTCCCATAATATAATGCAAATGATATTACTAATATCTCAACAAAAGGAATGTATTATGAGTGTATAAGTCAGAGATCATATATACCACGAAGAATAAACTGATTTGCTCATCAGAAAATTCCAGATCAAGCAAAACATCAAGGAAATCTTTACGTTTACTGGAATTATCATCATCTCCTGTATCGTTGCGGCCTTCTCTGCGTTCTTTGATGATTCTCCCCCATAATTCTTGAATTCTACTATCGCACTCATTACACTTTCTACTCAGACCTTGAAGATCCAAACTACCTAGTACAGGATACAAATCCGATATGTTTGGAGTTGCATATAACTCCATCATTTCCCTTACCAGCTCACACACTCTTTGACACTCTCCAGTTTGGTCATAATCTATCAAGTCTTTGGATAAGTAAATGTTCGCCAACGCATTAAATGTATAAACAAACACAATATCTCGTATTTTGACTACCCCCCCTTCCTTCTTTTTCAAGAAACCTATCATTTCTTTGGCCTTGGTTTCTCTTGTACTTGACTGTCCATCAACGACTTTAGAAGAGAATAGCTCATTCCTCATCAGGGAACGAAAGAACTTCCATCGGTCGGTGCACTCAAACGTCCAAGCTATGGAGTCCTCATTCAGCTTAGGGTCCTTAGCAAAGGATGCGTGAGGCACACACCGGCCGGAGAGTTCTCGGTCATGGGTCTTGAGGATTTCGGAGGCTGCTTCCCGAGAAGACCCTACCACAACAAGTTGAGCCCCTAGTCGGAGGGACATGATGGGACCATAAACCTGTGCTAATTTGTTCAATGAAATATGGGGCTTGTTTCCCATTTGAAGTACATTTCCTATAATAGGCCATGATTTAGGCCCTGGTGGAATGGCCGGGACTTTGGAAGATTTGTGTTTTAGGACAAGGGAAAGTAACAATAATATTGCTAGAAGAAACAACATGGGAAAAGATGGATAGGAGTTTGCTATAACACTTATTGAAACCATTGTTTCAGTGAATTAACGCAAAGAAGGTGTGTTACAACAGTGACCATGTTGCTATTTATAATGGTGGAAGAGGCAATCAAGATAGCTGCTGACGGCGGACTGTTGCTGCCAATAATTAGAAAAAAATACATTAACAGTAGAAGACCTTGCCATTAACCTGAGGGGGTTTATTCTCATTCAAAAAATGCCAAGCATAGCTTGCTGGTTTAATTTTAATTTAAAATAGTAGAAGTTATGATGTACAGAAATCTCAAATGTTACAAAAAAGAATTAATTTACATATCAATTACAGGTAATCTCCTGGACAGATCTAATTGATAATATTTGTGGAATGATCTTTGAAAGTTTGATGGAACCAATCACATGACTGATTTTTTTTAAAAAAAAATAATTAATAAAAAAATAAACTGGAATGCCGAAGCCCTTCCATGTTTGAAGAGCCCTTGTTTTTTGTTTTCCTTTTTCTAACCAGTCCAATAGGCCTTCTTTTCTATCTCTCTCTCTCTCTCTCTTTTTTTTTCTGAATCATCTTTCGTTGCCCCCAGTGTATGTCTCAATATTTGATGGATCAGTTTGTGGATTTTTTGGCGTAAATTTAAGGGGCTTGAGATGCCATTGTCCAAGTCTTTCTCTGATCTCCAATGAAATTGATGATCCTGCGTGCATTCACCTGAATTAATATTTAAAACAAAATCAAACAAGAAACGATAAATCATAATGCTATTATTAATTACAATTAGGCCCACCACACAACATTTAATGAATGCTACAGCCATATAATGCATTTGTCGCAGTCCAAGAAATTGGATCATCTGGAGATACCCAGTAGACACTTAAATGATGCTAATTTGTTTTTTCTTCAACTCGAGATTCCACTTGATATTTATACTTGAAATGCAAAACCCAAATAAGATTTAAATTAAGAATGTTTTTATTTAATTGTTTTTATCATAAAATAATATAAATTATATATTAAAATTTTATTTAATAACTTAAATTATGAGATTGAGATATTTTTATGACATGGTATCAAAGCTTTAATAACCAAGTGATAATGAATTTGAATTTTACTATTTTTATTTATTTAATAAAAAATATTGCTGGTTTGTATAAGTTTTAAATTTAAAGAATTTTTAATTAAGAATGTGTTTTAAAAAATAATATAAATCATATCTAAAAAATTTATCTAACAACTTAAACTATTAGGTTGATATGATTATTTGAAACCTTACTATTTAATTATTATTACTCAGCTATATTAGCTTGCTGGAATTATAATTTTAATTATAAAAAAAAAAAAAACAAAGGAGAACATTGTTCCAAGGAGTTATCTTGAATGCTTTTATCATTTTCGATTTTCAAGATATAAAGTTAGGAAAATGTAGTAAAGATTTAATCTTGCTTCTTATAATCTTGAGTTACTGTCATTTATTGTTCTTTTCCATGCTTATAATCTGTAAAGATTTGATCTTATTTATTGAATGCCTTAAAACATAATAATTATTCTTTCATGAACATCCTTATGCTTTATGGGAATGATTCAGGAAGAGATTTTGATGTTTTATATGTTCAAGATAATTACCTGTTGATTTACTAGTAACCATTTATTTCATTATTAACTTTGGCATAACCTAGAAAAGATTTAAAGTGTTTAACTTTTGTGGTTAATTATGAAAAAGAATATGAATTCGAAGCATGAAAGTGAGAATTAAGAGGATATTTGGTTGTGATATGGTGTTGATTCTATCATAAATGATCCGCGCTGTTAATGATAATAAATAGTTTTTCTCATGAGGGTATTCAATTTCGTGCCCATATAAGTGTAAGGAGAAGTTTGATTTGAAAGGTGAAGTACGAGAAGGGATCTTCAATTTTGTGGAGTAAAATAAGATTGCTTCCAATCTGTTGTGTGTTAATCATGAAGAGAAATCAATATGGAAACGATTCAAATCATTGGGATACCCTTGAATCTAGACTTTTTGAACGGTTTTTAGCTGATCCTGACCGCAGTTCAGACTCTTATCGGCACAATGTACATCATATTTTTAGTTTAACATTTCCATTACCTTAATTATGTGGGCAGTTGTGTTCTTGATGATTGTGAATTTAAGTTTTTTTCTTCTTTGACTAACAATGATGCAGGGCACATACACCCAGTATGAATCATACGAAGACGATGGCAATATTGCATCCTATTATCGTGGTTCTTATGAAAGCAGAAACCAGGGACAGCACTCAGGGCATGCGGCTGGAGGTTCATGGCTGGATAATGAAGTTATGGCTAGACAGCTACAGGAGATGTCAATACATGGTGAAGACTCAGGAAGCACAACTAGTTAGAATCACCAACTTTTATTTAATCTTTATCTTGTAATTGCTTAGCTTTTATGGTTAACTATGGGCAAAGTTTTTTTTCCTAACTCTATAATCTTAAATCTACAGTACTTAGTGCACAATTAAGAATGCCAAAGAATTTATTGTGGAGTTTACAGATGCTTAACATCTCAAGATAATCAAAACATAATTGTAAAATTAGAACCGACTTTTTTTACCATATTCTGTTCGGGATGGTTGAATAAGATTAGATACTGATCTTCATGAAAAGAGTTCATAGCTTTCAAATAATCTGGGCAGCCTAGTACTATATTTTGTGGACTAGACATCTTCGAGAGCAGAGCTCACAGCACTGTGCTATTTTACTGGCTATACCCATCTGGTTTAACAGAAAAACTGAATAGGATACAAAATTTTAGGGACTCTTATTGAACAAAGGTGATTATATGGAAACAGTGACTCTTGATGCCTCATCGGAGTTTTCCACTGCGACCACACAGCGTAACGAGCAACTGTCAATGTTCTTGCTTCTTGGCATTGAGTTGGACCTGCTTAGGAATTTTAATAGGACTTATGCAGTTTATTGCGGATCCCTTTGAATGAAATAGAAAAACCTTCACTTTAAGCCTTACATAATATCCTTAATCTAAAGGTAGGGTAAAAAATGCTGTGACAGTAAGCCATCTAGTAGCCTCGACACCATGTTTAGAAGTTGAAACTTGAAAGCCCTTCAGGATCCATGGTCCTTATGGTGACTATAATATAATTGACCTCCTTTTTTCTGTATTAGTGAATACAAACTGCTAAAATTAATATAATTAGAGCCATTTATCATGCTATAAAAGGAGTAACTAGGGGCACTTCTCAGGAGCTATGATGGGACAACCATGGCATGGAAGCTATGGTTCGTATTTGGAAGATGATGAAGCTATAGCTAGAGAACTGCATCAGAGTTACAATTCATATGTAGCTGATGATGATGCAGCTATAGCTAGAGAGCTGCAGGAGACGGAGGATAGCTTGGGGACAATGGCCTTATATGATGGAGCCTTTGGAAGTATAATAGGTAAAAATTTTGAACCTTTGATTGAATCATATTTAGTTAATGGTTAAGCTTCTTGGATAACTGTTGGCAAGTGCTAGATTTTGTTCCTCGCTCCATAGTCTGCTTGCTAAAGACTCACAAATCTCATGCTGTGAGGTTTAAAATCGACAAAAATGTGTCTGATATTTATTGTGCAACTAGTTACAGTCCTGGAGATGACTCCTTAGGCTCAATATAAACAAATAGAAAATCAAAGTTATGCAAATTGAAAATTACAGAATGTGAATGGAATAGAGTTGGGTGCTGGCCAAGGGCCTGGACTTGCAATATTTGGAGTCTGCAAATCATAACTGAGATCAAGTCGCAGGATCACAGCATTCCTTTGTAACCACACACCATAATATATTTTCCTTGTAGGAACTTGTGATGGGTTCATTTTTTATCTTTCTGGTTCTCTTTGAATGGATTCACAACCCTCCACTGTGATTAAATTGCTCCAAGGCTTCAGCACGATGTGTTGGGAAAAGCATGGCAATGAAACATCTGGCATTCTCAAATCTCATTGAGTTTAAATTTGAAACCCTTTTAGATTATCCTTAACCTTAAAATGAAAGTCTTGTTCTCTTCCTGAATTTTTCAGTAAGAATCAATGTTATTTTCTTCCTGCACCCCTGACAAGCAATTGACTGGCAGAAGTCTCACTGTTTCAAACTATTATCTGTATTACTTCGTGATTTGACCTGGTGATGGATTCAACTGATTGTTATAATCAACTTACTTGAGTAAAATTTCTACATGTTTTCAGTTAAATAAACATATTCATCTAGCTTTTGGTCTCTAAATTTTGCTTTAGTTGATAATGAAACGACTTTAACAACTGGATCACTTCCAGCGTTAATTAGGTTTATCCTTATTTATATGACCAAAATAGTGAATTTCTACAGATTCTGCATGGGAGGGTAATCTTGGAGGAACTTCTGCTAATCGTGGAGGAACTTCTGCTAATCATGGAGGTTCTGCTAATCGTGGAGGAACTTCTGCTAATCATGGAGGTTCTGCTAATCGTGGGGGAACTTCTATTCGAGTACGATAATGAACTCATTCCTCTTTTCTTTTTGTTCTTCTATGTTTCTTCAAGTGCAGCGTGTGTGTGTGTGTGTGTGTTACTGAGTTCAATTTTTCTATTTTCTTACCTTTTCCGATCAGGAGACTAATGTTCAAACGCGGGATGGCGGTGAAGTTGATTTAGATAATATGTCCTATGAGGTAGGCTTTCGAACGGGAACTGCATGCTTTCGTAAAATTTCTGAGCTGACTTGTTTTAGCAGACTCCATTAGTTTTTCTTTTCTTTTTTTTCTTCGAAATTCTAGTTGTATGCTCCATCAAACAAGCTTTTCTACATTACATTACAATAGTTTACGTTGTTTATTGCATTTAAGTTTTCAATAAGAAATCAGTGTAAACTCTGCTTTCTTTTGGGATTTTGGTCAAAACTTGGCAATTTATGGCTTCAAATGATACAAAAATCAAAGTGAAATGGTCGGTCTTCCACATGTATTGACGTTCGAGAATTCTTGGCATTTTTCTTATCATCTAATTCACAAGATCTTGCTGGGATCTTCATAATATGAACATAACTTTGACATTCTGTTATTTTGTTCAGGAAATGCATCGATTCGAAGAATCCATGGGTAGTGTAAGCAAAGGTCTGTCAAGGGAAGCAATCTCTAGATTACCTGTTCACAAGTACAGTCCATCAAGCACAAGAAGCAATTCAGGAGATGCAGAGTAAGAGAATTATTAGCTTCAGTTATAAGTTCTATTCAGCACAACATTTATGTGCAAGTGTTAAGCAGGGGCACAGACACACACATTTGCATATAAAAGACCATGACAATGTCATCAATGTAGGTTTTGCTTATTGTCTGAAAAGAGGACAGGTCCTTCCGGTTTTGAAATGATATTAATTCACTTTGAAATTGTTTCCGAAATAGATTTATTTTGTCTCCACTTTTATATTTTTAACTAAATACATTTCTGTTTCTTGTATTTATCCTAGGAAATTTGTTCAGTTCCCAGGACGATAACCAAACATAATTCATAAATGTCTATATATCTACTTATACCTACAACCTTCTCAAGAAATAGCTTCTAAATTATGATTATGTTATTATCCTCTTTAATTCTTCTTTCATGCCTGCATCTAGGTGTGTGATATGCAAAATGGAATACGAGAGGGGGGATCGCTTGGTCACTTTGCCCTGTGCACACCAATATCATGAGGATTGCGTTAAGAAATGGTTCGAAGATAACAAGGTTAAGTTATTTATTCTTGCTTGGCCATGTTGATTACTGTTTAGCAGCTACTAAATGTAATCTTCTCATAGTTATTTGCTGTGCCTTTGTACTTGAAGGCATACCTGACCCCTCTCTTCTTCTTTCTCTCGCAGAATTGCTGTGTCTGCAAAGAGGATGTGGCTGTTAATTAGTTCATTTTGGCATTTGACACAGTACCATGGCAGAGATTAGAGCTGCTGGTTCTGAATTTACTCATATCATATGTCGTCTTTTCCATTCTTTTCTTCTTCTTCTTTTCAATTGAAATAAGCGAGGCGATTCCTTTCTAATATTACATTATCTTTCTAGGACAACAACATACTCTTCTCAACCAATAAATCTTCTATAGATATTTCACCATTTTGTAGATGGAAATAATATCATTTTATTTCTATCTATTTTATTTTCCTATCTTTCTATTATAATGATTTTCTAGTTTTTTTTCCTATTTGAAAGGGATATTTTTTTAATTTTTTTTTCAATTCAATATTTTTAAAATTCTCTAGTTTTTTTTCTATATAAATGGTTGTAATAACCTTTTAACAAAGGGAAACAAAAATCAATAAAATTAAATATTTTGAGAGTCTTCCTATATTTATGGTGTTTTTAGTCTTAAAGGATTTTGACTTACAACAAACCTGTTATTATTCCGACAATTCATATTAAAATCCAATAGTTTTTTATGATTATTTTACTTTATTTTATGTTATAAAATAACCATAGTTAAAAGAAATTATATAACATGACATACTTGTATAAGAGAAGATGAGGAGGTTTTCTTTTAGAAAAAAATTCAAAAACTAGTATATTATTTTTATCTATATCAATTATTATCATTTAAATTTTTAATGGTGGGATCCTTGATACAAAAACCCACACCAAGTTATTGTGATAAAGATCCATAACAAAGTTGTCTTTTTAAAAATAATATTAGATATTTGTTATAATGTGATTGATATAAAGATGTTAGGAATTCATATTAAAGTGATTCATATATAAAAGGATGTTCTTGATAAAGAATAATTTTTAACTAAAAACTAAATTTGAGGATAAGTTTCTTTCAACCCAGAGAGATTGATGCCAGAGCTTTTTTAGAAAAATAAATGTTTTTTTAGTTAATTTTATTTATTTCTATTTTATTTTTCTAATATTTATTATGATACTTTTCTAGTTTTTTTTTCCCTCTTTCTATCAAGTATTATTAGGGTTTTCTAGTTTTTTTTCTATATAAAAGGTTGAAATAACTTTTTGGAAAAAAAACCTAAACAATAAAATTAAATAATTTGAAAGTTTTTCAATATTTATAATGTTTTTTGTTTTTCAGAGTTTTAAATTGTAAAAGCCTATTATCCTTCACTCTGCAGGCGCCAAAGAGGAAGAGCTTATGGCCCAAAAATAAGAGGGTAAGGAAAAGGCGTGTTCTTTATTTTTATGCCTTAATCGAACAATAATTTGTTTTTTAATTAAAACAATATTTTGATATGTTAATCCTGATAACAAGCTTTTAAGCTTAAATGGGAAACTTTAGTATTTTCAAAACACTTAATTAGTGAGATTTAGGCTTTTTTTTTCCAATGAAATCCAACCTTATGATCATAAATTTGATGATTTAATATATATATATATTTTATTTTGGTTCTAAAAATACTTTATGATTGTATTATTTGACTTGGAGAAAGAGTTTGAGTATACTATATTTCTGTTAATTTTTTCCACACCAAGATTTTTCACATAAAAGTTCATTATATTGTGTGTTTATGTAATATTTATATTTATATTTTTGTTAAATGGCTGGCCATATTTTTAAGTGAAAAAAGAGAGAAAAGAATTGAGAATTGTGATACGTGAATTTGGTTATATTCTTGTCTTTTCCCAGCATAGATTAATAATGGTTTCAGGCTTGGCCTAGCAAGGGCACTAGGCCATCAGTTGAACCAACTGGTCATTTACAACAGAAAATTATAATTCATAAAATTCAAAAAAAAATCATCAGTTTTTTTTTTAATTTTTAATGATTAGGTTTGACTATACGTATAGATTAGGTTTCATTCATGGTTAGAACAAGCAACCTTGGATCCTGTACACTGTGCTCTGAAAACCTAGTTTGGCCTGAGCCTCAATCAAGTCGGCATTTATTCTGAGACCACTCGGCCAGCATCAGAATTTTTTTAGTGTTTTATTTGTTTTTGGCACACTGTTCTAAGAGAAATGATTAATCCTCCCAAGTAATGCAATCATCTTTAATATATTTATTTTTTTATAAACCCCGCAATCCAGTAGCTCACCTTATCCTAACTAATCTGGTCTTTTAAGGTTGGTCTATTAAAAAGTAAAAAAAAAATTAATTTTATTTATAAAATTCTAATTCAAAATTTTATTTAAAAAAAATAAAACTTGAACCAAACACTATTAATTTATTAGTTTGAATATATATATATATATATATATGAGTTTCTAAATTTAGAGAAAGGACCCATCATTTCGTCAACTTATTACAGCATTTAATTACTTTTTTTCATAATTTTTTGAAATTAAAATTCAGGAAGAAAATAAGGATATCAGATAAAAATAAGTTTCAATTGCCATGGAAGTAGAGTTGATGGACCAGCATGCGGCACAGAATTAACCATGTGATTCAACAATTGGGATCCTCACACCAATTGGCCTATATTAATTATCAATTTGATTTATTGAAACTTCTTGTCCAACCCTATTTGTTTATTATTATTATTTATAAGCATTGATAGAAAAGAGATCAATAGAAAAGTGATGATCAACAGACCACAAATCTTCAATATTACTTGTCATTTTCGATCCTTTTGAAATGGAATCTTTATTGGACCCACAAGAAAACATAATCATGTTAAGGTAGATTTCACCAACTAGGCTAGGAATTTAGATGTAGAAAATCTTTTATGTTTTTTTTAATCATAGAAATATTTTTAGTCATTTTGAAGTATTGATTGAGATTATATTCTATTTAGTGATTTTAAGGACACATTGATTTCATATATATATATATATAATGAAATCAAAATGCTTTAGTAATAGGTATTATATTTTTTTATTTTAGAATTAAATTATTAATTTTAATGTAAAATAAAAAATACAATGATTAATCTAACCTTCTATAATTTATAAAAAACAATATATCTTGGTGAATAGACACTATTACTTCTAATACTTAATTCAAAGTTTTTTTTAATCAGAGATAATTTTGTTATTTTAATAAATAATGAATGGTATCTTTGGCCAGCAACTTCTCCTTCTCCTTCTATGAAAAGACAACATTACTTTTAATGTTTAGATTAATTTTTTTTTAAATTAAAGATAATTTTATGTGAAATGTGCTTTGGATAGTAATTTCTCCTTTTCTTTAGTATTTTTTTTAATTTTAATTAAAAATATAATGACTCAAAGTAGCTCATTTCTTATCCGGGAACGAAAGAACTTCCATCGGTCAGTGCACTCAACCGTCCAAGCTATGGAGTCCCCATTCAGTTTGGGGTCCTTAGCGAATGGGACGTTAGGGACACACCGGCCGGAGAGTTCTCTGTCGTGGGTCTTGAGGAGCTCTGAGGCTGCTTTCCGAAAAGACCCTACCACAACAAGTTGAGTCCCTAGTCGGAGGACGTGAGTGGACCATCAACCTGAAGAACAATATGGGGCTTGTTTCCCATTTGAAGTTCATTCCCTACAAGCGGCCATGAATTTGGCCCTGGTGGAATAGTCAGGGAAGATTTGTGTTTTAGGACAATGGAAAGTAAGAATAATATTGCTAGAAGAAAAAAAACATGGATAGATGCTCTGCTAAAACACTTGTTGAAACCATGGCTTCCATGAAAGCAAAGAAGTTGTGCAGCAACTTCATCAATGTTGCTATTTATGACGGTAGAAAAGGCAGTCAAGCTGCTGGCTAATGAATTTTGATGCCAATAATTAGAAAAGTATTATAGAAAACCTGTGACTCGATTTGATTATGTGGGGTAGGGGTTTTTTATCTAAAAAATTTAATTTTTAAATCATTTCAATTAAAAAACTCATCACTAACATTAACATCAATGATGTTAGAATACTCATAAATTAATATATTAATTTAAAATACTAAAACATGTTTTAGAACATAAAATTTAAATCGTATTAGTTTTTTATTATTATTATTGAACCCAGTGACTTTTCTGTTTTTTTTAATCTAGAAACTAAAAAATAATATAAATAATTTTTTATATCAAAAATAATTTTATTTAAATTTTAAGAGATTTAAATTATATAATTTATGTTATTTTTAAAATTTGAGAATCTAAATATATTTTTCACATAATTTTTAGCACGCCATCTTTGGTGTCTTTTTAATTTTTATTTTTATTTTTTCAGTTGCAAACTAACTTAAAAAATCCAAATTAATTGGCTTTCAATTAGGATAAAATCATCCAAAATAAAACTTGAAGGTTGAAAATAAATTATCAAAAAATACACAGTGTCTGTTTTGTTTATTTGAACAGTATCAATTCCATAATATGCAACCCACACGTTTTAATATTTTTATTTAATTTATTGAAACACTATTTTTTTTATTAATAAGAATTGATAGAAACGTGATGAATTAACAAAACATAAATCATCTTGTCATGTTCAATACTTTTGATATGTATTTTTTATTGAACCCGCCAAAGAAAGAGGGTCGTTGGAACATCATCACGTGCTGTGCTAGATTTCACCACCTAATCTTGGACTTTAGGAAGTATCAATCCCACCAAATATATTAACCTCGAAAATCCACATGCATTTTCTAGTTAATTTGAATATCAATCGACATTATATTCTACTTCTGAATGATTTCATATATATATACACACACACACAAACGAATTGCAAGATTTCAATTCAAAAACTTAAAAAATAATATATGTTTTTTTTACAATCAGATTAAATTTTTATAATTAATATAGTTAAAGAATTAACATAAAATCATTCTTGGAGTATCGTATAATTTTCAAAAAAAAAAAGATTAACATGTTTTTTTAACATAATGTTATTGCTTCAATGATTAAATAACTACAAACTCAAGTCTTCTCATTTTTATTTTTTACAAGTAAACACAAGATGATAATAAATATATTCAAATTTCAAGTTTAAATAATTTTTATTAAGACAATGTATTAAAAAATTAATATAAAATTATTTTTACAACTTCATTTAATAATTTTAATTTTTTAATTAATATATTTTTTAACATTAACACGATTAAAAATAGCTTTTGAGCAAAATTATAGGGTACATTAAGAGAAAACTAGACAATTAGAACAAGCATCATAACCCAACAAAATCACAATTTAAAAATTCTAAAATATAATTTAATTTTTTTAAATATTATAACTTTTGAATTATATAATAAAATTACAACAATAAGTTGATCTGATATGATTCTAGCCTTGAATTTCGTGAAATTAAAGGTGTAGCGTTTTATAACCTCTTTTTATTTTATTTAAAAAAAAGAGTGAAAACTGAATAATTAACACAAATAAAAGGTATAAAATATATTTTCAAGGGGAAGAAAGTACATAGTCCGATGTGCAAGATAATCTCTGTGAACTCTATGTGTGATGCAAGCAATCATCATTTTTTTTTTTTACCATTTACGCAACTCATGAATTTCATGTGTATAATTATAAAGAAATGTCACTTTACACATCAAATCATTCGGTGAGTTTATATTGAATAAAATCTAGGCTGGAAATGGTGGACCACATTGAAAGAACAAACCATAGTGAGCCTCCCTAAATCTAAAATAAAAATAAAAAAAGAAACCTTGTATTATTTTTATGAAAATTAAAAAATGTTGCATTCGAATTGTTTAGAGATTGATGATTGGAATTTTTAGATTTTTTTTAACCTTATATTATTTTTATAAAAATTAAAAAAATTGCATTCGAATTGTTTAGAAATTGGTGATTGAAATTTTTAAAGTCTTTTTTAAAACAAAACAAAAAACCCTTCGGGACTGATATAATAATACACCTAAACCATTAGGGGAGATTAATGAAATTAACCAAAAAGATTACCTTGCTCATGACATTTCTTCTTCTTCTTCTTTTATTAATATAAAAATTAATTTAGTTATGCTATTTTTTTTATTAATATAGATATTTGAGTTAGCTTGCATATATCTCAATTAATTTTATAGATGTTAAAAGTAATAAAAATATAAATCTTTAATAATTATTATATTAACAATTACAAAATTCCAATATAAATCACAAAAAGAAACAAACATCCCGATCCTAATTTCTTTTGTTATTATTATTATTATTTTTTTTTAGATTAACATGGGTGTCCGGACCAGCTTTCACGCACCACGACTAATCCCACTGGCCCTAAAATTAACATGTCTCCAGTGGCCATCATTTGTTATTATTATTATTATTATTATTCCATGAATAAAGTTAACAAGCAATTATTTTGAGGGACATAGATGGTACACATTATATGAAAAAAAAACGTGTGTGAACATTCAAATTAAACAAGTGGGCACCATGTGCAAAGCTCTATGACCTTTTCTTCTTGGGGATTGGAAAGGAACGGTTTTCAGGAGAAAATTCTATATATAGCAACTAAATCTACTTAGGTAAGTATTACTTTGAATATTGTAAGTAATTAATGTGATTTAGTCATTAATTTACTCCATTAATTATCAACTCAAAACTGCCACCCGCCGGAGAACAAAATACGCTAGCACCATCTTCCTCGAGGGTTGAGTTAAAAAAATTCCTTCGATTATGAAAATATAAAGAAAAATATCTGTAAGTGCTAATATTATTTTCAGATATAAAAAGAAAGAAAGTAAGAATATTCATAATTCGCTTCATACATGTAAATTAACCCCTAATAAGTTAATTGTAAAGTGAGAACTAGTAAATTAACCCCTAAAAAAATTAATTAGTTTTAGTTTTTTATCTTTGTATATATAATCGTGTATTCTTTTTTATTCTAGCCCGTCTTTAGTTTTATGACACTAGCATCGATCAATAAAATTCCTCAATTATTATTAAAAAATATATAGTGAAATTTTTATTAACTACTTTCACATAAAAAAATCCAATATAATTTTTTTTCTTCATCAATCTCCATTGTACACTTTATATATTCCTTCTTCTTTTTTGCAATTTTTTTATAATTTAAATTAACCTATCACTTGAATCAATCCCCACACACATTCCTCTCTTGATATCTATCCCCAAAAGGAATTCAAAGGTAAAGTCCCAATAGAAATCAATATTATTATTCTCCAATTGACTTCAAAATATAAGTGAGTATTATAAATATGAATTTATGGATTGATTGGTTTCCCAAACGCCACAGAACCCCATGTGTGGATAATAATATGACATATTATTCACCNTTAATTCAAAGGAATATATATATATATATATGAAATTAAAAGCAGGTTTTATAATTTTACTTTATCCTTTTTTCTCCATTCTAGGCTTCTACTACTCCCATCTTTCTCTTTCTCTGTCTCTCTTAAAGTCCAAAATTCATACCTCTCTCATACACATGAAGGAAAAGGTTATCAATCTTTCTTCAATCTCTCCTCCAAATTGCCAAATGACTTGTTACCTCCTCCTCTACCATTAAACACTTGGATTTCTTGATATCAATCTAGGGTATCTTCTTGTTTCTTTTCTTGGATTTTCTCGCTTTCTATATGGGAGCAGGCTCGTCTAGCTTGGCCTTGGAAAGTGAGGGAGGTTCTTCTTCATTAAGACCTAATCTTGATGATATCCCAGAAAGTAGTGTTGCTTCTATTCTTATGCACTTGGATCCTCCTGAGATATGCAAACTAGCCAAGGTGAACAAGACTTTTCATGGTGCTTCTTTGGCTGATTTTGTGTGGGAAACAAAGCTTCCATCAAACTATAAGTATCTTGTAGAGAAGATTTTAGGTCAGAATCCCGAGAGTTTGAGCAAGAAAGAGATCTATGCAAGATTGTGCCAACCTAATTGCTTTGAAGATGGCACCAAGGTATATATATCTATATATCCCTCTGATCTCTTCTTTTTTTCTTTTTTTCTTTTTTGCATTTTTTTTAAAATGAAATAAAATAGATCGCAAATGCAAATGAGTTAATTAATTATATGCTATATCTCTTGTCTAATATTTAATGATAAATCTTCGCATGATTGATTTTCTGCAGCAAGTTTGGTTGGATAGAAGTAGTGGCAAGATTTGTGTAGCTGTTTCTTATAAGGCATTAAGGATAACTGGGATAGATGATCGAAGATATTGGAATCATATTTCTTCTGAGGAATCCAGGTTAAATATTTATATATTCTTTTCTTTTCTTTTTCCTTTTTGGAGTTTCTCTATATATATCAAGTATGATTCATGATCTATACTCGAAGGCTTCATGATGCGCATCAGTAAGATTTATGGGATTTTGGATTTAAATTACTACATCAAAAATCGAGTAAATTCAAGTGAAAAGAGATCTATGCAAGTTTGTGGTTATCTAGCTATGAACATATAAATTTATAATAAAAAATAAAATAAAAATGGACCACAGTTTTCCCTGATCGAGAGAGTATTAAAATATACATCCGGCCAGTAGCAGGCCATTTCTTATGTCTGCAATTAATCCTCAGAAAATAGTGCCAACAGTTGACTAAAAATAATGACTTTCAAGTACTATTTCGCAAGACGGAAAAATATTTATAATATTGAAGACTTCATGCCAATTATTTATTGGATTTCTTGCCTTGTCTGCTGTGAGAAATTAAATGCTTTCTTTGGATGCCTTGCGTGCATGACTAAAATAATGATGGAACTTGTACTCTTTTAACTGTTTACAATGGTGAGCGGCTGAGTTTGTTTTTTTAAATATTTTTATTTAAAAATATATTAATATAATTAAAATTTATTTTTGATATTAATAGATTAAAAAAATCTAAAAACATCAGAAAATAATAATTTGAAGTTAAAAAAACTTAATAACACGATTAAATCGTAATGCTAAATAAAGCCTAAAACTTATCCTTCATCATGATCCATGTATAAAATTGAATAAAATTGGTTAAATTTCTAGCTTCCAATGTTTCTAATTTGATGAAGCCAAAAAACATTTTTTTTCAATGAATAGGGAAGATGTCTTCCAAAATCTTGGGGTTTCAGCCATACAAAATATTACTATTATAATTAAGTAAGAACAAATTCGAAGTTACAAAAATGCAAGAACTAATTTAGAACTAAATATTGCTGCCATGTAGGTTCAACACAATTGCGTATCTTCAACAAATATGGTGGCTTGAAGTAGTGGGAGAATTAGAGTTTGAATTTCCAGCAGGAAATTATAGCCTATTCTTCAAGCTCCAACTGGGAAAAACCTCAAAAAAGTTCGGCCGACGAGCCTGTAATGTCGATCAAGTTCATGGTTGGGGTGCTAAACCGGTCCAATTTCAACTTTCAACATCGAATGGACAGCAAGCCTCATCAGAATGTTACTTGCATCAACAAGGAAATTGGGGGCTTTACCATGTTGGTGATTTTGTTGTTGACAACAAAAATACCCCAATGAAGCTCAGATTTTCCATGATGCAGATTGATTGTACACATACTAAAGGTGGTGTGTGCTTAGATTCTGTGTTGATATGTCCTCGTGAATTTAGAGAAAAGTTGGAGCAATTTTAAGGCAAATTAAATCTTTGTAGGTAGGATTGGTCATGAGATGTTACACGGTAAAAAAAATATGTTAGGGATTGATCATGTTCTTGCAAATATTGTGTTCTTGCAAATCAATGTAAATTTTGGATTGATCATGTTCATTTGTTTGTGAAACAATAATGAAGGATTATTATAATACTGTAGATTTGTATGTTAAACTCTCGCCTGTATTATATATTAGCATCTAATTATCGTCTAAAGAAATCCAAAGTATCAATTATAAAGTAACATTTGGTTCATCTTCCAAGATAGAAAAAATAAAAATAGAAAAGATGATTCTATTCTAAGAATATAACCAAATAAACGTTAATTCAACGGACGGTGTAAGATGGAGTTTAGATTGTTAAAATCAATCGTATTACAGGAATCCATTACAAGCATCAACCAATTGGAGAGACAGAATCATTAACTCGAGAAAGTGAAACTCTTTGAAGAAATATATAGTTTCTTTACTTGAGAGATTGTTGTGCCATGTTGTTATCATGGGGATTTCACTAAACTGGCGATCATCTAGGCCCAGTGGGTCCTGTTGTGTCTTCGAGTTTGGGCATAATAGCAATGGAGACGGGTGGCGACCGACTGATTTGGAAGATAGTTCTCTTCTGTCACTTTATGCTACTTTGGCATTCTTATCCACTGGCATTCCACTGATTAGGAAGATCAGGGCTTTGCCAGCTGGCCCACAGTTTATTGCCACGTCATTCATTTGCGTTAATCTTAATTTTGAAACACTGAGGAACATTAATCAAACAAAACCTGAATGAGTGGAGTGCCACCACATTGGTTCCAATCCTTTTGAAAAGGCAGATGAGGTGACTTGCAGGCCGCTGCGTCAAACCCTAGAAAGAGGGCAAGAATGCTGCCCCACAAGTGAGAGGTAGGGGAAGCATTTATCTGGTTTTAGTAAAGATAGGACCTTGAATGGGATAAGATTGATGTGGATTCGTGACAAATCCCATCAACCATACCCTAAAACTGGCAGTCACTTTCCAATACTCTACAGATGAATCATAGGCATAGCAGCCCTCTTTTTTTGAAGCGAGTTGGGAGCATTTCAGCTCAAAGTAGTAAGAATATGGCAATCCACCCGGGACAGGATAAGTGGCTCAAAGCCATGAAGGATGTGGCCTAAGATTCATATGGTTCCAGCACAAATTAGTTCGGTCGGAGCTAATTTGTAAGGTGGTCATCATCAGAGAAGCGAGAACTACATTCTAGACAAGCTTAAGTACAATATTGGAGAACTCATTTAGATATCATATTTCCTGTTCCAGCTGTCCAATAGATTACACTTGCAAGACTTGATTAAAAAACAATCCCTAAAAAGACAAGTTGATGAGAATGCAAAACAAGAAGAACAAAAATAGAGAAAACCTAAGTACCTACTGAAGTGCAAGTGCCTGATGCCACAACAAATTCCACAATTAGAAAAGGCTTGGGAGGTAGGGGAGAAAGCAGATTTTTGAATATTCTGTACAAATACAGATGGCCACCACTCGCTCATTTGAGAGTAAATAACTGGTCCACCTCTGTTAGTCATGCCTTCCAAATATAACCCATGTTATCATCAAGGTCACTGTTAAAAAACCCATTTTCAGTGAACTCGTGGGCAATATCACTAACAATTTCATCCTGCAGATGAGGATTCTGTGGCAAATCTGGTACTTTCGGGTGAAACCCACTGTTGCCACCAGCTGCCGAAGAATCACTGTTTGCAGGAGCTTTAAAACTGTTGCTCTGGCTTGGTGCAGGTCCTCCTGCACTTACTGTCACAGTGGAAGCAGCTGGTGCCATTGCCAAACTGTTGCTTCCAAAACCTAGTCCGTTCCTTGCCACATCAACATTCCCACTCTGCCGAGAAATGGAATGTTGTTGGACTCCTCCCCCACTGTTATTGGACATTTCCTGCAGCAGTTGGTGGATCATCTGTGGTTGCAATGTCTGGTTGCCATGGGAGGATCGTGGAAGGCTCTGTTGGAGTAAGCTATTAGAGCTCAATGAGCGCTGCTGCAGCTGCTGGGGCTGTTGGGGAGGTGCACGTGGACTTGAAAAGCCACTCACAGGTAAATTCTGCATGGATCCTGCTATGAAATTAGCACCTCCTTGGAAGTTTGAGGATGGACTCTGATTAGAATTACTGAAAGGTGAAGCAGCCTCCTGTTGAAGTGAACAGGAGTTTGAATTCATCGAGTTCTGTCTCATGAGCAGATTTTGGTAGTTTGTTAATGCCAAAGCAGCCTGTGCCGAACCACTCAAAGCACCTCGACCAACCATTTGATTGTTGCTATTGACATGATTGTTTATTCCAGGATGTAATGCCATCAGCTTATTGAGGGTGTTCCTATCAGTTGGCAGACCTTGAACACTTGCTAACTGCTCCATTTCCTGCATTTTCTGCATCTGGAGCTTAGCTGCAGTGGCATGTCGAGGATAACTTTTCAAGCCCTCTGCAGACATGGATCACATCAGGTCTTTATGCAGTCTATGATTGAAACAACATTTTCTAAAGACAAAAATTAGCAGGCAACAGAAAAACAAAGCAAAACAGTCAAAATGGACAGAAACCAACCAAAAATTGTTAGATATCTAATAACTACAATAATAAGCATTGTGTAAAAGAAATTAAACCATACAGGGCCAGTTTCTGATAAAAATCATCCGAGGTAGTGACCTTCATGTTGAATGCAAATATCAGAAAAATCTTAATAAGAAAATTCCTAGCAGCAGATAAGGCAAATATATCAACACAAGACGGCCTTTCAGACTAAAGAAAATTACAACACAGATCACTGCAAATAATAAAGGAAGAAAGAGAAGTAGAAGCCAAAACAGACAAAACACTCCAATTTTTCTCAACCACGAGATATTAAACTTGAGAAAGCACTGAACTGCATATCAAAATTTTATTCTAAAGAAACCTTCTAGGATAGGGTAAAACACACAAAGTGGAATAACACCAGCCACAAAAGGAATTTACCAATAGGCCCAGCTTTTTGCTCCCGGCAGAAATCAATCAGATCCTTCATGCTGTTGACAACCTCAGATATCTGTCACACATTGAAGTAAAAATCATAAAACAAAGTAATTTGTAATTCTTCTATCAGTATCTAAATTCTGATCCAGAAAGTGTGAAAGTCATACCTGCAGGCACCGGACATATCTTTTGGAAAAACCCAAATCATTCAGTGACTGCAACTCTAAACTCTTTGCGAGCTGGCGACCAGCTGACAGAACCCTTAATAAAAGATAAATGTTGGATCAGTGTTTAACAACTAACCATAATTATAATCCATTCCTTTGCAAACCAGATATTATTTGATAAAGCATTCAATTAAAATTTTAAAGCTCATTCAAGAGTTGAGACACTGTTTTGTGAATGTCATGCCTGAGGAAAGCTATATGGTTTAATGCTTCACTAGAACATAAAAGATTTACGAGGACCCCCATCTAGAAAGGTAACAGTCTCAGCTGCAGGTTCTAGTCTACAGATTCAAATCTTGAGAGACTTCATCCAAAATGCTCAAGGACACCCAAATTCTCTCTCCAGAACTTTCATTTATGCAGGATCAACACTAGATACCTCAAGCACTCATTGTTTCATATGAATAGGGGAGCTTGAGTTAGCAAAACAACAAAATTATGTCCATCAAAATAACAGGAACATGTCAAATGCTTTTTATTTCAGGAAATATAACCTGAAGGATGGGGTCTGTGTGGACCTAAGCTCATTAACATTGGAGTGCATTAACTTTATGAGTCAACCAGCTTCAGCCAGAACGCTTGCATAAGCAGCACCAAATGGTTCTAAGAAAGAATTAAGAGAATGCTCATTTTACTTACATATTGCTGTTTGTTTGCAAATCCTGCTGAGAAACCCCATCAGATCCACTTTCAGCAATAGTGCTCTGGCATTTCTGCGCAACCTGGAGCAACTGATTCACCTGCAAAAGCACTCACCAGATTGAAGTTAAAAATGTATCTACAACATTCAAAATTGAAGAGGGCTCACATCACAGCAACGAATATTGTGCAATCCAGTAATTGCTATATAGAACTTCATAGGTGTTACTGAAGATCCACCACGCTTATCCTTGAATGCTTTGGATTAAGAGCATTCACAACCAAACAAAGAGATGACTATTTCAGCCTCTATTTCTCTATTCATTTTCTCATGTTTTTTCTTTGGTTAGGGTAACTGTGATGGATGATCTCTAGGAAGCATCACTCCAGAAAAACAAAGAATTAGTGGAACTTTCCAATCAACACAATGTTTCAAACATAGTACCTGTGGTGCAACCACCCTCCGTGGAAGAAGTTCTTCATGGCGCCGAGCACAAAATTCCCACGACAATATCTAAAAATGAATAGAAGTACTAGCCAGTTATTAAGAAATTTAGAAATTATCAATACTTGTATCAGAAACAGTATTCATATTGACCTTTAAGTCATGAGTGAATATAATACGAAGCTGACCCTCACGAACAACACGAAGTTGCTCATATACACTCTCTTGGACTGCTTTTGCATACTCCAGCATCATTATTCCAGAAGGCATTCTAAATTCACGTGGCAAGTCCAAAAACAGAAGCTCATCAATGACACCACTTCCAAACTTGATTTCATTAAGCCTAGGGAGTACTTCAAAAGTTGCCTCTGCAAAAAATAACCCATAACAAGCTGGGAGTTAAATCTCCAGAATAAATGAATCACAAGGACGTTTCAAGCTACAGTGGATGTCTAAGTTGAGGGTTGAACAGTAGAGCATTTTATGACTAGCAAGAAATATGGAATCATCATGTTATCATGTTAACATTCCAAAAAACAATGAAGAAAAGAACCAAAGCACGCATTTTAGCTTTTTAGCTGATGAGCTGCAGATGGCTCTTTGATGATGTTCATAATTTTTTTCATCTACTAAAATGTAGATATTTGAATTTAATAGCCTCCAAAAAGGTGGCTTGTGGAGAGCGCTATAAAAGCTCTTAAACAAGTCAACTTACAATAGGCAGAAGAAATCTGAGGAAAAAATAACCACCGGTGAGAATTTAAACTCAGGGCTCATCCTGAACAACACACCTCAGCTAATGCCCAAGGAAAATAAATTAACCAGAAAATCAAAGCACCCAGATATGTCCCATTCCTTTTTATGAATGACCCTCATAGCAGATAACATAGATACAATACAAGTGCACAAAAAACATACCAAGAGAATGATAATAGATGAAAATTAGGGCCAAAAAGTTGGGTGACCAAAATATTGAACCAGAAACAACCATTAAACATCAAAAGAGCAACAAAATAAAAAAAGGAGAGGGAAAAAGAAACTTTTATCAGTCCTGTCATATCCCAACTTTTCACCCGATGCAATCCAGATTTGGAACCCATGCCTGTTTCGTTTCATGTCAACAATTATGCTTGAAAACCAATGGGAATATGAATTCTCAATTTGAAAGTGAAAATAAATTGAAGTTAAGATTATACCATTTGTTTGCATCAACACTCCAATTGACAAGCAATAGTTCAATAAAAGAAAATTGAAGTCAAGATTATGCTTTGCTAACCTTGTCTCCCATAGATCTATGTATACATTACACTATATTGACTTCCATAAAATCAAGTAGGGTCAACTCCGAGAGTGACCAGAGTTTACACAAGATACTCAAATTACAAAAATGATTGAACAGAGTAAAAGCATTCAGTAAACTTCTGAAGCTAAATTATCTCACACTACCACGCAATTCTTTCCAAAATCAAACCAGTAATTTTCAATGTCATTTTTTACATGAGTAAAATTCCAAGAATTAGAGTATAGGAGTGATAATGTTGGGGCACATCATCCATTACTACAAAGCATCACAATTCCCTTACCAAAACCTCTTCCAGACTTGGAACCACAAAGGTCACACTGCCATGCCTCCTGAAAAAAGAAAAAAAAAAACTGTTACATGCAGGTGATGACAACATAATGTATATAAATAAACAAGTGATGACAGAAGCTACTAAATCTATTGCTAGCTCTTAACCAACATATGAAATCACCATGAGTAGATGGAAAAACTAAAACTCAACATCAGGAAAAATAATAGAAATCTATTCACTTGTATCAGTAAGGAGTCCAATGACTTGTCAGTAAAAGTTAAATAGAAAAACTTTATCAACAGGAAAAGGACAAAAACACTGACCATAGCTGCCTGGGGGAAAACACCAAGTGCATGATGCCCAACATTCTCATATAACGACAAGCACCACCTTTTCTTTGCACGAGGAGAATAGTACTCTGAGACGAATTTACGCCAATATGCAATAGTGTTCTCCTGTTAAAATAATAAAGTCCATGACAAGATTAAAAACACATTTGTGCTTCAGGAACTGATTAATTAAAACGAATTTATATATTGGGAAATAAGTATATGAACATGCATATTTATCCGGGAAAAACATGAATTTAGTATGACATCAGAATGCCACAAAAATTAATAACAAGGAGAAGGATATCTGCTATAGAGTTATCAAACAACAGCAAGAACTTACGGCAAGCCGTTGCCGCTGATGATATAGATATTGCATCAACCGACGGGCACAAATACCCCCATCAAGGGGACGCTTTAGGGCAGATGCTGGTTGCATGGCCTGTTGTTGCATTTGCTGCCTCAAATGCTGCTGCTGCTGCTGCTGCTGTAACTGGGCTCTCTGCAATGGTGGCATAGATTGGAGAAGTTGATGCTGCTGTTGCCTCAGTCTATGTTGATGAATCAAGTTTTGTAGCTGCGGGTTTCGGTTTTGCAGCTGCATGGAATCCTGCCTTTGCAGCAGTTGCTGCAACAACTGCTGCTGCAGAATATCTTCCTGCTTGATATCCAATCTTGGCTTCTTTTGCACTTGTGATAGATTATTATGGTCTTGATGAAAGGATCCCTGGCCTCGTGGACCCATGGGAAGTGAAACTTGCCCAATTTGTGATGTGGGCAAGGATGTAGCACTTGAAGCACCGTGTTGTTGCTGCTGATTCTGCAGAACCTGCTGGACATTTCGGTCCTGATGGTTGCCCTGCTGCACCACAGAGGACCCATCAACAACTGACGAGCCTGAAATGCTTATATTATTGGATGAAAAAGACATAGGTGATGCTGGCAAGCGCATATATGACTCTGTATTGATACTTGCGCTTCTCTGCAAATGAGGACCTCCAGAAAGTGCTGAATTTGCATCGGTCACCAAAGAACTCGCCCCAACACTCGGTCCGGAGTTTGCCACACTGTTCAAAACCGCATTATTCATGTCCCCAGAAACCGGACCCAAATTGGGTCGCCCGGTTCCAGGAATCGAATTTGATGAGTTGCCAAATGATGAGCTCAAGTGAGAGTTAACTAAACCCTGGGACTGCCCATCCCCTTGGAAGAAAATTCCAGAACTTGAGGAAGATTGGGCTAAAGCTCCAGCCACTCGAGAAGGTGCCATACCAGGCACCGACCCTTGGTGGCCAGAATCTAAGTAGCTCTCCAGAGCCAGCCCTGACCAATTTTTTCAATACTCTATATCCTTAAACCCCTCAGTAATAATAAAATTATAAAACCAAAACCCAGATCAAAATTATAAAACCCACAAAAACCACACAATATAATCAACAATTCGGGCGTCACCAACCAAATTTGAACCCAATATTTTTGTGATCTGTTTCAGCTTTCAACAATTTCTTGTAGGGATCTAAAACAAACAATATAACTCTACATCAGCACTAGCAAAAAGGAAGAACACCAAGAAGAAAACAACAATGAAGACTAATTTCAATTGCCATAATTTCAAGAAACAGCTTGTCCCTGAAAAAACTCACAAAAAACCTAATCCTTGGCTAAATTTAGTAACAATTACAACATTACCTAAGCCCCAAAAAAACCCAAATTTAATCATCTTTTATTAAACCCCCCTTCAACCACAACTCAGAAAAACCTAATTTCCTAAATTATCCCCAGGAAAACCCTAACTTTTTTAGCTAAGCTTTAGCTATAACAACCACACTACCTACCTAAAACCCAAAAAGACTCTTAAATTTATCACGTAAAACCCCTACAATCACTAATTATATGTTATTAACAACTAATCAAGCTTAACCACGACTTAATAACTCACATTCAAAATCAAAAACTCAAAACGATCCTCACTTTAATCAAAATCAAGCTCTTAATTGTCGCTTAAAAATCAAAAGGTCAAAAAATAGAACAGACACCAAAAAAGGCTGCTTTTTTAAGCTCAGAAGATCAAAAAAACAAAAAAGAAATATACTTCAAATAAAAAAAATTTCCAGGAAAATAAATACATAATAAAATTAAAACATTACTTTGCTACTAACCTTGAAACGGCAATCTTGATAAAGCGAAACGCAGAATTTTTTTGGCTAATTCAGAAACCGAAAATCAGAGAGAGAGAGAGAGAGAGCGAGACAATAGAAAGGGGAAGGAGCTGATTATATACCTAGCGGGAATTGAAGCACAGAGAATGACCGGATGTACTGGTAAGAGAATGTGTTGACGGGTTTTGCCGGTGATAATTGGACACGTGCTGGTTTTTGGGGTGAGGAACCGTAATCGATTTTTTTATCGCGCGGGGCGACGCGCGGTTGGGGATGACGTGGCGTGGTTTTATTGCGTTATCGTTGAGGTTCAGTATCGTCTATGATGAGGACGTGTAGCTTTTGGTACGTCTCTTGGAGGAAAATATCCAGTGTGGTCAAGCCGTGTGTCGAATTTAAACGTTTTTTTTTAACATTGGTAAGCATCTTCGACCATGTTCTTGACATAAGACGAAGAATTCGAATGTAGTACGGTAGATTTAAAAAAGCGTCCATTTATTTAAAAAAATTAAATTGATTTTTTTTATAATTTTAATATATTGATCTCAAAAAAATTTAAAAGTTTTTTTAATATATATTAAAATAAAAAATATTTTATACTATAATATATACCAAACACCTACCAAACTGAATCTAAAAAAAATAATAAAATATAGGATTTGTGAAAAAAAATAAAAAAATTGATCTAAATTAAAGATTGTAACAAAATAAGTGGATTGGTTGAAAATTTAAAAACTTTGATAAGTTGTTATTTTAAATTTATTCTTTATAGAAACGTGTTAATGGTATTTAAATGTTATTAGAGTCAATACGGTATATTATATATATAAAAAAACAGATTATATATATGTTATAAGATTATAAAGTGTGGTGTTTTTTTCTATCTATTTTATTATTCATCTCTCATATTTAATTTTAAATTTTAATATTGAGATTTTTTAGAGTTTTTAATTTGATTGTTAAACTTTTATTTTGTATAATTAATTATTTTTAACCCCAAATTTTAGACCAGTTACATTTTTTTTATGGATAAGGATTGAATTGAAAAAAAAGAGAGAGTTTAAGTGAAAAACATGGATAACATGAATGGTGACTCTGCAATTTATTTAAAAACTTCATTTTAGTTCATTGTCTTTCTAAGTTATCAGGTAATTAATACCTATAATTTTTAAATATTATATTTTGATATAATGTTTTATTTTCTAGTGAAAGAGAAAAAGGAGTCGCTGGATTTCGATTTAGAGAGAAAAAATTATAATTAACAATGATTTCAACTAGAAAACAGATATAAACTCTAGAAGATTTATGGGTTTAGATTAATTATGGGTTTTGGAGTGGTTTTGTATGTGTTTAGATGCCGTGGATTAATTAAATAAGTTTTAAGAGTGTTTCTTAAGTGTTTTAGGTAAAAAAAAAGGTTGAAAATAAATTTTTAAATTTAATAAATGAGAGCTTTATTTTTTTCAAGCATCACACGGATTATAGATAATTATAGATGAGGTGTTCTCTATTGAGACAAATAACTTGTTATTTATTTTTTCAGCAAAGAATGACATTAAAGATGTGTCATTCGCTATACTAACTCTAGAAAATATAAACAAAGACCCGTGTGCATGTCCTGTTTTCATGGACAAATCGTGCCCACAACACCTGGCCTCATTATTTGATTTTTTATATATTTTTTTTCTTTTTAAATTACTATTTATATATATATATATATTTAAAAATAATTTTTACATTTATGTTTTCATTGATACCCCTTTATTTTTAATTTTTTTCGGCTTATCTAACCCTCTTCAAATAATAATTATTCTATTATTATATTGAGTGCATTTAATTATTTTTATGAGATTAGTGTGATTCATTTATAATTTTTTATTTATTAAAATTATTTTTAAAATTATTTTATTTTTATAATATTTTTAATATGTGCAATCTTATATAGAGATTTTTTCCATTCATTTTATTCAAAAAAATTTATATATATTAATTTATGTTACAAATTAATTTTTACAAATAAATTCATCAAATAATAGGGTAAATAAATTATATTATGCTATTAAATATCTTGGCCTATATCTATATTTTAATTTTTTATTATGTTATTGTTAACAAATTTATTTATTTATTTATTAAAATAATTATCAGTTTATTAAATTAGAAGTTCTCATGAATTTTTTTATTTATACTTTATATTTTTTTTAGAAAATAGCTTTCATACCAGGTTTTTTTTAAAGAAATATTCATGAATTGTGGTGCCCGTAGGTGAAATAATTAATGTGTATGTCTATGTTGTATTTTGTTGAATTTAATTACGTAATCCTATCTATAGGATAAAATAATTATTGATACATCAATCATTAAATGCAAAATCATTTTAGTGAAAATTCTTTTACAATTTATTTTTTTAACCCATAAATTTTTTAATAATAATCATAACAAGATAATCCTGTCATAAGAGAAAAAAAAAAACTAAAATTTGTACTGTTAAAATCTTCTTTGGATTATTAAAATTTATATAATATTTTTATATTATTTATTTTTACATTCATATTCACATTTTAGTTTGGACATTAACTAAAACCAAATTCTTGTCTCGTATATTTTAAAATTACACTTTTCGCATTAATTTATTATTACGTTGAGAGAAATAAACTTCCTTGTATATGAATTCTAAGATTCAAAATCAATAATTCTAAAAAACAATATTATTGACCACTTGGATCTTTTGCTTGCATGAAAATGCCCGGGTGGTTGAAATCAACTCTCTATGTGAATATATATTTTTTATTTAAGATATATTAAAATAATATTTTATTTATTTATTTTCAACATTAATAAAATATAAAAAATACACTCTAACCGCACTTCCAAACCACACATTAAACATGAGGATGTAGAATATTAGAGTTTCATGGGTCTATTTAAAATTATATTTAAATTTATTTTTTATTTAAAAATAAATTAATTTTTTTATTTTTATATTAGTATATTAAAACAATACAAAAACACCAATTTTTTTTAATTTAAAGCTATTTTTTAAAAAAAAAATTAAAATATAATTTGTTACTCCACATGGTTAAAGTGCAGAGATGGGCAGATTGACAACTGGGATAAAAAAGTAAAAGGTCACTTTAGTCCCCACTCCCTAATAATTATTATCTGGATTTCAAATCAGTCCTTGAAAGGTTAGTTTTGCATAATCAAGGTTTTAGCCTCCAAACCACCCTTAACTTGTAAGATTATTTTAAACAAATCAACAATGTTTGGGATAATTTAAATTATTTCCTTATGAACTTTCTTTCAAATCTTGAAGGACAACTTGAGAATATAATCACTTGTCAACTAGAATATCAAGAATAATTATTTTTATGTTTTTATTGAGTAATTTAATTAATAAATTAGCTTCTTAAACTCATGTGTTAAATATTTAAAATGTTAATAATATTATCACAAAATATACATCTTTTATTTTTATTTTGATGTGAAAAATGTGTTTTTAAAACTGTTTAGAACGTAGATATAATCCTAAATTAATATGGAAACACCTCTCACCTATTAAGAGAGAAAAATCTAAATTATACTAAAAATGCTAGTATTTCGATTAACAACTTATTTGTTATCATCTCAAGCAATCCGGGATCAAATCTTGTTTAAGCATGGGATGAAAGAAGAAGATTAATAATTCTCAATTATTTATTTAACTAGTTGATTAATATCAGTATAATTTTATTCAAGTGAATGAGTTCCAATTTTATAGTCCTTTTAAAATATGGTCCATGCTACCTTTCTTTTATGCTTAGGAAAGAAGTATATTAATTAGAATATTATATTTGATTAATACGGTACATGCATTAAATATTCAAAATGATACCTTTGAATATAAAACTCAATATGACAATTAATTTCGTTGAAGAGTTTTTATGTTTGCATGCATGGCCATGGGGAATAGTTGATTTATTCAACTGGCACACCTAAAACAAAAACACTATACCAGCAAGAATCAGAGTTATCAAATTTGACTATTTCATCCAGTAACATCTGTCTTATAAATAAGGAAGATCAATTCTATTTTTTTAAAACAAGTAAAATAATATTATTTTGATAAATAAAAAAGTTTAAAATTAAAAACTTGGTTTTGATCAAGTTAGTAGGTTTGCTTAAATTTTTTACCAGGTTAACCTGATTTTTTCTTTTGATTTAAATTAGTTAAATCTGAGTTTATCTGGTGGGTTCATCTATAATTTATAATTATAAATTTAGACAACTAATAATTCAATAATATAAAAATACCATCTTCGGTTGATTTTTTTCAAATGGTATACCTCACAAAAAAAAAAGTAATAATAATATTTATAGTTATGAAATTTAATTCAAGGATCGACATGAAACAAGACTTGAGTTAAGAGTTGAATTAAAAATAATTAGTAAAAAGTATTGAAATAAAATCGTTTTAACAAGATAAAGTTAATATATTAAGTGTTAGGTTTTGACTTTGTCAGCCTATTTTTTTTGTCAAGTCAACTTAATTTTTTTATTTTATTTTTTTTTTAATTTGAACAATGAGATTTCATATCAATCCATTAGGCTAATCAAAGTTTTAAACTATAAAAATAACAAATTTATAAGCAACTCATACATGAATAACATTAAAATATCAAATTTAATCCAAAACATATCAACTGCAAACAAGGATAGAGGCATATTAAAGGTTTGGATGGGCTATAACTCAAATCAAGATTTTATCAATATTTTTTTACTAGTTTTATGTAAAATAAATTTTTTATTTTTTATTTTGTTATTAAAAAATTTTAAAAATTTACGTGAAACCTTTTAATATGATATTTTAGTCTGGGTTGAAATTTGATGAAAAATTATAATTTGATTAGTTTTATATTATTGGATGTGATTTTCAATCCAACTATCAAATTGAGTTAAAAATTTACAAGAGATCTTAAAATATATTAAATAAATTCTAGTTAAAATCTTAGGATGTACGTAGCTTAATAGTGCTAAAAAAAAATGATTAAATAAAAGTAAAATGACCCATTAAGGATAAAATAATTATTTGTCAATAAAAAATAAAATAAATTTGTTCTTTCTTTCTTTTATATGTTGTCCACTTGGTAGAAGTAAAATAAAATAAAATAAAAAGTAAAAGAGGAATAGTGAAAAGTAGAGGAAAAAATATAAAAAATTCAAAGAAAAAAATATTAAAAAAATAAGAATAACCTTATAAATGTACAAAGTTCAACTTATAAAACACTAATATAAAGAAGAATTAAGTGAAGAAAGGAAGAATTGAAAGAGAGAGAAATTTAATTACTTTATTTTTTCGTTGATATAAAATTATTATTTTATTCCAGTTCAGGAGTTGTTATAATATTGATTCAGATTCGATTATAAATTAATTATATTTTACAAAACATTAAATGATGTAATTTTAATAGTGAATTTATTTTTATTTTACTTTTATATATTTTTAAATTTATTTTTTTTAATATTTTGGATAATATATTTAAATTAAAACTTTACTGTTAACTTTAAAAATTTATATACATAAATTAATAATTAATTTTAAAAAATATTTATATATTTATTTAATAGCCAAGATTTAGAAAATTTGGCTCCTTCCTTGACTGCAAAGGAAATAATTTTTTTTGCCTGGAAATGTACTCACATCCCTATCAATTAATTGACCACTCGGCAATTAAGTCTCCCTTCTCCGTTTTCAATCACCCCGACATTTCCAAGTTTTACCTTTGACGCTGCAAATCCTCTGAAGAACAAACTTTGATCCCTGGCAAATGATTCAACAATCCATCTTGTCGATCTGTTCCGAAGACACCTTTTCCTTCTATAACTCTCTTGTAATAATCATAATCGAAAGTTGATGAGGTCGAGCTTGTCGAGGAATTCTCCTGCATTAACATCCTTGTTTGGTCCAGGGCATTTCTTCTGTAGATTCTCGGCGAACTGAGTATGCATGCTTGGATCAACATCATGAACTGAACTAAAGTTTTGAAATCGGGATAGCTTCGAAAGAAGAGCAATGCGAGGATCCTGAAGTATGGTCTCCTGATAAAGCTACCTAGTCTGACTCCTAGACCTCTCTAGACTAAAGCTTTGAATTAGCTGAGTAACCTTGAAGTTTGAGCTGGTAGGTTGATTGTATCATTAGCTTTTGACACCCTTCCATCTTTCTTTCCTGTCAGCACTCAGCACATTCCAAGAAGGTCCTCCAGACTGATGAAAACATCACAAGTGAGATGATATTAAAAGAAAACTACCAATATTTTTCCATTTAATTGTGTGTGTGTGTGTGTGTATGGACATGCATGTAAGATTGTGTTGGAAGCGTTTGTTTTCTTTTTACCATGGCGACTACATCTCTCGCTGCTATGGCTATGTTACTAGCACATGAAACCGTGCGTGGACAAGCCATTTCGAGCCTAGCTTTGGCATCATCAGTCACGTAGAATGATCGAACTGAGACATTGGGAGGGCTGCCTTTCTCTGCTTGGTTTCCAGGAGTAGAATACAATAAAATCGATGTATCACATCCCTGTATCAAGAAGTATTCCCGTAAGATTATATATATATATATATATATA
>SRLM01000042.1:531094-612892 GCA_015708895.1 Populus ilicifolia | reverse complement strand
TCAAAATAAAGGAAGATAAAGCTTCAGTTTTATTTTTTTTTTCAAAACAAAATCTTATTTAAAATTAAATCCAATTCAAATCAGTTTGAGTGAGTTGGTGTGTAATTGAATTAATCCATCAAGATTAATCAAGTTTGTAATCGTGATTTTAAAATATTTTAATAATTGTTTTTGGATTTGAGAAAACTATATCATTAAAAAACATATTTTATAAGTTTAGATAAATAAATAAAATTTTAATTATTTTAAATTCTTATATAAAATATATATTTTAATTTAAATTCAAGACCTAACCATGTAAATCTTCAACACTTTAGCATTAAATCACCCGCATTCTATCTAAACAAAAAAAAAATGTTTTAATATGTTATAAAAAAATTATAACTATTACCGCACTTTTTTTATTTTATTTTGTTTTGCTAAAAATGGTCAACTTTTCCCAACATACCGTATAGGTTGACCAAACCAAACTTTCCATAAAGAACCGGGAGAAAAGAATCAATGATAAGAACAAAGTGAAGACAAAAGGGCTTAACATCCAAAAATCCCACAATGATAACAAACAAAACCAAAATAAAAACCATGTTCTTGTCCTAGAACCTAAGAACAAACAAACAAACAAAAAACCGCTCCCTCGTCGTAAAACACCGTCATTACTACATTAACATTTGTGTTGACCCCCCAAGTTGATTAAACGCAAGCCAGTCATCTCAAAATGCAAGATTCTGAGCATGGTGCTTGTTGATGATCATGATTCACACGATGGCCCAGACATTCTCCTTATCATAAATCTCCAAAGAAAAATCCCTTAAAGTTTGCGAGCCGCCGCCGCCAGTACTAGCACTCGTGCTACTTGATCCTGAGTGAGGAACTCATTGACCCAATGTTATTAGAAGGTGACCCACCTGACCCCAGCGACCCACCTCCACCAAAACCGACACCAGCCGATTGGACCTCAGGCTGCATAGCAGAAACAAGGCTAGAAATAGGCTGAGCAGCCATATTAAAAAATGGAGTTGTACTGGCAGCAGGAAAAGCCCAAAATGGAGCCTGATTAGACTCACCAACACTAACACCACTCCCTTGTGGGAACAGAAGAGTCCCCATTGGCCAAATTGGCACCTGCCCTTGTGGACTTGTACTAGCAATAGGAGCCAAACCTGAAGAAACTGAATTCTGATGAGCGGCTTCTGTAAGATCAACAAAATCACTATTACAAGGTCTCTTACGTTTTTTATTAGGCACCAAACCAACAGCATCAATGTCCGCTTCAGCTGTTGTTCTAGCTGGTGTTTCAGTTGGGATTTTTAACGTTCCATTAACAGAAACAGCAATAGCAGGTACTGTACCTGTACCTGTTGCTGCAATTATTGCTGCCTCTGCGTGTTCAAGCAACCATCTTATTGTCTCACCCTCAGACTTGTGACCTAGTTCTCGAGTTAACTGGAAAATCCTGGCTGCACATGTTGCTGGCATCCGAACTCTCCGTCCTCGACCTTCTACTTTTGTGTGCCTGTCTTTTCTGTTCCTCTTTGCTGCAATTACCACTTGCTGTTGCTTTCTTTGTACTTGATGTAAAACAAGAGAAGAAGAAGAAGAACCGTTGTTGATTCTTTCATTGTTGTCGTGTTCCTCAAATTCTTGGCTTTCTTCTGGGTCTGTTAAGTTATCGTCTTTGAGTTCTGGCTGGCTAGAGAGACTTGCTGTGGTTATGCTCTGTTCTTTGTCTATTTTTTCAAGGGTACGGTGGCGGTGGTGGGGTGGTGAGTCCATGGTTAAACAAGAAATTGAGAAAAACCTAGAAAAAATTAACTAGGACCCACGAAAATATTGATGAAACCCAGATGGAATCAACTTTAATTTTAGTGAAATTCAAAAATTTCTTTAAGCCCTAGCCCCCCTTATCTTTGCAGAGAGGGACCCTCAAACCAGATTATATATTTGGGGAAGAAGAAGCAACAACGGATGGGATTGTGACACGTGGTGGACCTATCTTGGATAAGATGAAGCTGAACTGTTTGCGGTGTTTTTACAATTTGGTCAAGGTTTGGTAAGTAATTAATAATTATTTTTCAAATTAGGATTTTGTGGTGGTTAAAAATTCGATAGTTTTGAATTTGCTGTATCAACTCAACCCATTATCATAATCGGGAGAAATTCATTTGTAAAACTCTCATGAATGTGATAATATCTTTCCTTTGATCCATTTGTTCTGAGAAAACTAATTTGAATTATGAAAAATAGTTGTTTTTTAATGATATAGGTTAAAGAATAAAATTCATTTGCCTGTTTTTCATTGTGAATTAAATTTAATATTATCCTATTAACTTGCTAAATAAAAAAAAATTAAATGATAGATAAAAAAATATAGTTTCAATTAAAATAAATATTTAAAATAAAATATTTTTTTTATAAATCTTGCGACAATAATATATTTGATTGATGAAGATCAACTCGAATTAATCTAGTATTATGAAATCATAATGACTATATAAAAAATAAATTAAAATAAATTATAAAATTTAATTTTTAATAAATAAAAAATTAAATGATAAAATTAAAAAAAAATAAAATAAAAATAAATTAAAAAAACTTGAGTCAACTCGAGTTAACCTAATAAACTCATGACATGAGCTATAAAATTAGGATAACTTAATAAAGATAAAATTATAACAAATTATAAAACTTAATTTCTAATCAATTCAATATTAAAAAATAAATTAAAAAAAAACTGATTAAAAAAATGACTCTATTTAACCATGTTAACTTATTAAATTTATGATCCAAATCATAAAATAATAATAACCAAAGAAAATTGAAAAATATCAAAAAATTTAATTAGTAATCAACCCAATATTAATTAAATTAAAAAAATAAATTAAAAAAAACTTGAGTCAAATTATTTAATTAGTGAAACATACAGTTCAAATTATGTAACTTTAGAAAAAATTTATATAAAAAAAATGAAATTATAAAGTGTAATATTCAATAAGTCTAATATTAAAAGATAAAATTAAAAAAATTATTGTGAAAAAAATAAAAATACTCATTTTCTTTAAGTTTAAATTTTTTTATTTTAAGGATATTCTTATCATTTAATTATAAGTTTTTATTATTTATTAATTTTTTATATATTTGTTTACATATTAAATTGTCTCTTGGATTCAATTAGAATAACCCAAAAACTATTATGAAAACACTAAAAAAACCCTTTGATACAGTTTCGTTTACATTGAAGTAAATTTAAGATATTGTTATTGTGTAATCAAGATGGGAAAATAATTATTTCTTATTTTATTTAGCAATGATAAATAAGCTATGTGAAATTTTTGTAATCTTTTATTCTTACTCTATTTAGTAATGATAAATAAGCCGTGTGAATTTTTTTTTAATGTTTTTATAAGTTTATATAATGTTTTTCAGATGTAGAAGCAAGAAAAAATTATCCCAAGAATTATAATAATGAATTTAAAACTACAATACTTTTTAAAGGGATTTTAGTTCTTTTTAATTATTAAGATTTGACTGAGAAATATTCTGGCTATATATCATAATCCAACAAATAACCAAACTAAGCTTACATTTTTATTTGAAAATGCTTCATTTTAATTAAAACAACTTATTTTAGGAAAAAAATAAAAAAAATAAAATTTACCGTTTAGTTGGAGGACTAATTTTGAGATTTGTCAAAAAAATATTACCACCATAGTCACTGGTTTGTTGAGTCGCGAATTGCAACTGCTTAAACAATAGTCACTGATTTTCGAATGTTGACTCCAGTTTCAGTGTCCTTCGTACATGTTGGCTTGCAAAAATCAATGGCTTTTTCTTACATTCTTTGGTCTTCACATAGGAGAATTTAGTTATCAAGAAGTAAGAATATGAGCAAGATTAAGCATTCTATGAAACGGGTTCTTTTAGACAGCATTCAGAGATGCAAAGAGTTGATAACTTTCAAGAAAATCCATGCACAGTTGATAACATCAGGGGTTGTTTCTAATGACTTTGTTGTCAACAGGGTTGTTGATTTCTTTGCAAAAGGTCCTAACTTTGTTGATTATGCATGTGATTTTTTGAGTGAATATGATTGGAAAGTTAGCTCATTTCCATTTAATGCCTTGGTTTCTGGTTACGCTATTGGTGATAGGCCCAAGACTGCATTCTTAGTTTATAGAAAGATAGTGAAAGATGGGTTTTTGCCTGATATGTTTACTTTCCCTGCTGTATTGAAATCATGTGCTAAGTTTGTGGGGATTGGTGAGGGTAGGCAGGTTCATGGGGTGATTATTAAGATGGGTTTTGTATGTAATATCTATGTTGAAAATTCTCTTGTTCATTTTTACAGTGCTTGTAAGAGTTTTGGTGATGCTAGCAGAGTGTTTGATGAAATGCTTGTGAGAGATGTGGTTTCTTGGACTGGTGTTATATCAGGGTATGTGAGAGCAGGCTTGTTTGATGAGGCTGTGGGTTTGTTTTTGAGGATGGATGTTGAGCCTAATGCTGCAACTTTTGTTAGCGTATTAGTTGCTTGTGGGAGAAAGGGGTATTTGAGTGTAGGGAAGGGGATTCACGGGTTGAGTTTCAAGAGTGCGTTTGGGGTAGGTTTGGAGGTTAGCAATGCTCTCATGGATATGTATGTGAAGTGTGGGTGTTTGCCTGGAGCAAAACAAGTATTTGATGAGCTTGCTGAGAAGGACATTGTTTCTTGGACCAGTATTATAAGTGGATTGGTGCAATGCAATTGTCCGAAGGAGGCTTTGGAGTTGTTTCAGGATATGCAAAGCTCTGGTATTGAGCCTGATGGGATTATACTTACCAGTGTGCTTTCAGCCTGTGCCAGGCTTGGAGCTCTTGATTATGGCAGATGGGTTCATGAGCACATCGACCGCAAGGCAATCAAATGGGATATTCAGATTGGAACTGCTATGGTTGACATGTATGCAAAGTGTGGATGTCTAGAGAAGTCAATGCAGATCTTTGATGGAATGCCTCATAAGAATGTTTTGACATGGAATGCATTGCTAAATGGCTTGGCTATGCACGGGCATGCCTACAAGGTACTTGAACTTTTCGAAGAAATGGTTAGGGTAGGCATGAGGCCAAATGAGGTGACATTTCTAGCAATTTTGACAGCCTGCTGCCACTGTGGCTTGGTCAATGAAGGGCGTCAGTACTTTAATTGGATGAAAAGTCAGCAATATAATCTTCCTCCGAGGTTAGAACACTATGGATGCATGGTGGACTTACTTTGTAGGGCTAGACTCTTGGATGAGGCGTTGGAATTGACAAAGGCTATGCCCATGTCACCTGATGTTCGGATAATGGGAGCTCTTCTTAGTGCTTGCAAGGAAAATGGGAATGCGGAACTCCCCCAAGAAATATTAGACCGGTTTGTAGAGTTAGACTCTCATGATAGTGGCGTTTATGTGCTGCTTTCCAATATACATGCTATCAATCAAAGATGGGATGATGTCACGAGAATAAGGAGATTGATGAAGGAGAAAGGTATTAAAAAACCGCCAGGGTCAACTGTTATAGAGTTGGATGGCAAGGCTCATGAGTTCATCGTTGGAGATACAAGACATCCTCAGGACAAGCGCATTCGTTTATTGTTAAAAATCCTATCAGATCAAATCTTTCTTGAAGAGCATCGTGAACACTCATTCTTCATACAATCACCCTTCTGTGGTAAGTGCTGTTTTCATGTACTTGCTGTTTCACATTCTCACAACTGATGCATTAATGCTCATGCTTTCTTGATAACACACTGCTTCAGAAGTATTAAGGGAAACTGAGGCTGCGATCATGGTCTAACGAGCTGATCTTTTGCAGCAGCTTGAGTCGATCAAGACTTCTAAACATGCACTGAGGTGGAGAAGGAGACTTTGAGCAAGTCATCAGAAAGGACTCGGGGGGTATCAGCACGTCAAGAGCAGGTACTCTGAAGTATTGTCCAGGATTGAAGACCTCGAAAAGGAGCTAAATGATCTGAAAGCTAATTGAGCTAACAGGCTAAAATATGCTATAGAAAAAGGAAGGGTGGAAGGCATCAATAGTTTCGAAGCCTCGAAGGAATTCCAGAATGAGCTTGTTGAGTTTTCTGAGGGAGGGCTGAGGTGCATGTTAAAGTTGTGCTTGTCACCATGCTCATCCAAATACCCCAAGTCACCTCTAATTTTCTGACCAAGGAGCTTCTTGGAGAAAAACAAGACAAGTCTGAATTCACTGAAATTCCATTCCTACAGTCAGTGATGCCCCCCCCAACTTATTCTGAGCCACCTCTTCCCGATCAGTATAATACTGTGGAGTTCTTCCAGAGCTCGTCTGTAAAAACACCCATGAGAAGACAACGTTGTCATTCTCGGAGCTGCAGCAGAAAAGGCCCAGCTTCTGATAATTAGATAGTAGTATTTAAGTTTGTGCAATTTATTTTCGTAACTTTTGAACTTATGGGGGTGGAATTTGTGAATTCCTTTTTTGATTTATGGATTTGATATCACATTACTTTCATTTTGAATATGAATTCTATTTTAATTCAAATACTCTCACATTCAAAAGTTGAACTTGTAAATTTATTCCTTTTACTCATGCTTTTGTATATTTACTCATCTCTTGTAGCCATATTATACCAGGATAAAAAAAAAATCAAAGTTAAATTAATAAAAAAAATAAAATCCTGAGTTAATTTAATTCACCCGTGATTTGATATAAAAAAGAAAAACAAAAAAAATTATGAAGTTAAACTCAATCAAAACAGGATAATCTTTAAAATTAATGATTCTGAGTCATGGTATTAAAAAAAAAATCATGAAGTAAAACTTTTAATAATAATAATAAAAATCAATATCAATTTAAACAACGAGAACGCTCTAGAATAAGTGTTGAATGTGCTTGCCTTACCTTTTCTGTGGACAACGAAAATAAAAACAAAGCAGGAAATCAGGTAGTGAAAATGACACCCCAAGTCCCCACATCAAACTTGAAAATCTCGGCCAATTTGTTGCTGCCAATCAACGCCAAAGCAGCGACAAACCCGCATATTATTATCTAGCAGCTAGCTAGCCCATGGTTCAACCATGCACAGAACACCAAGCAGTGACAGCAACGAACCCACCAAGCAAACCATTACAAACATCAGTACCATTCCAGTGACCAGACTAAACATTGGCATGACTCTTGAGAACTGATGACTATGGCCTTGATCATCTACTCTTTATCTGGTTGTTGCTTTAATTTCATACGAGGCCCTTTTTGTATCTTGAGATGGAAGTGCTCGCCTCTACAGCCCTCCTTCCCTCCTTTTTTTCTCCTTTTTTGCTCATTAATGCATACAAATGAAAGAATTTCGAAAGAACTACATAGCAGTAGTTGCTTTCCTCATTAATTTGCATCAATACAAGAGAAAAATGGAACATCAAAGACATTTATTTCATCCTCAATTCAAAAGAAGACCAGAAGAGAACATATTTTGTTGGGGGAAATGTGGATCTTTCATGCAATAAATTGCTATATTTCCATCTACTGTAGAATTATTTCAGAGAGATACATAAATATTGAGAATTAATTCAATAAAGTTCCTTGTGGGAAACTCCTTATCTACCTCAAAAACAAACAAACAAATAAATAACAATAAACTTTTAGCCATGTAAAAAAAAAAAACTTGGAAATTTATAATATTTTTTTTTAAGAAGAATTCTTCACTTTGCACTCTTGAAATATGTATAACGTTTAGGACAACACACTATCAAACAAATATTTCTTAATCAGTAAATAAATTTTTCTTGAGTTCAAAACTTGTGATGGTTATTGGTTAGAACTCAAATGTTAGACCCATAAAATTACATGCACTAGAGATCTATACTATATCAATTACATGCACAAGAGATCTATATTACATGCTTAGCCAAAATTACATGCACTAGAGATCTATATTTTGTCAACAGAAAAAAGTTCATAACAATTTTTTTTTAAATAAATAATAATAATTAAGATTCTTTTCATTGATTTAGTCTATGTTTTTTTTAATCAAAAAAGAAAAAAAAGGTTCTCTTTGCATATATATTTACAAAGAAGACCGTCTTAAAGAATCCCTAATATCCATAATATATTCTATGATTTTGCTTAGCCAAAATTTTTCGATCCAGAGTCTTGAAATCATACGTGCAAGAGTGCTCGTCAGCGTATCTGTGTCTCCTACATAACGTGTTCCCTCGCTAATTACTAATTAATTACATGGGACATAAACAGTCTCTACCTCTCCTAATTAAATCCTAATCCGAAACAAATACAAAGACTTTATTAGTCTCCAAATCAAAGTAAAAAATCCAAATCTGACCCAAATCCAACGTCCTTAGCACTAAGGATAAGTTTTGTGTGTATATATACATGTTGGCATATCTTGTTCGATATAGAAATTAAGCTAAATCTTTTGATTTTAAGATTCTCTTGCCAGTTGCTTTATAAAAAGATTACTGCTAGTTCATCATAATTTGCAGAAAATGTCTTCTTTGATTTCGGATGATAATATTTTTGATCTATTAAGGGATGAAAGAGGCGATATTGATGTGGCAAAATTGGTCTCTAAAGCTGAAGCCTTGACCAAGAAAAAGAAGAAGGAACAACGAAGGCTAGAGAAACTAATTGCTCGTAATGACAGTAAAGTTTCGGATGGTGATCTTGCAACTAAGAAAAATTTGGTGGTGGTGTATAGCCATGACACTGATGAACAAGAGGAGAAATGGAAGGAGGATTATTTTTATGATAACAAGGAGATTGATGGGAAGATTTTAGCCCAAGAAAAGGCTGAACCCAGAAAAGAAAGGGAAAAGAATGGTGAGTTTGTGAAGGACTTAGAGGACAAAAGGAGAGACCTCAACAACAAGAAGAAGGTGAAGAATCCCAAGCTTGATTTGAAAGAAAAAGAAGAGGCTGTGATTGCGGAGGAGACCAAACGGAGTGACGCTGGCAACAAGAGGCCTGTCGAGAAGAAGAAGCTCAAGAAGGGCAATAAAAAGGAAAAGGAGGAAGTTGAAGGGTCAACAGGTGTAGTGAAAGGCTTGTTCCTGGTCTTGCATGAGGCTGTGACTGTGGTAGTTTTCATGGCTTTAGGTGCAATGATGTATAGCACCTGGAAGGAGCTATGAAAGCATGAACTTTAGTTCTGTTTAAGGTTTAAGGTTTTTGGTTTATTGCTTTACCTTTCTTAGAATTCAATTTTGGGATTACATTTTCACAAATCTAGTTTCTGTTGTTAAATTTTAATATCTATCTTGTATGAATTAATTTTTTGTTTCCTTCTACGTATCTTGAACAAGCAGTAAAAGATTTTTTTTTTTTTTTTAAATAAGAGTTTAAGCAAAAACAGTCACAGGAAAGCTCTCCTTTGGCAAGCCTATATTGGGATCAAGATTCTCGCATAACCTCTCAGCTTGAAGCTATAGGTACCATTAGTAATTTCTGCCAAGAAAGAGAGGTGCCCTGCAACTGGTTTGCTAGAGAATTGATGTTTAAGGACATTATTAGGGTTTTCCTGATTTCCTCAACAAGCTTCATAAACACTCGGATGGGTTGCTGAAGATGGAATAAAAGTATTGGCACATGCTATGAATAACGCTAGGATATCCGTTTCAAAAGGCTGCCCCCGCTCCCCCCAGTAAAGGAGCTACTTCTTCATGGTACCGGGACATGTTCTGTTATTTTCTGTGCCTTCTATCTTGGTTACAACCTCATAAACCTATTGATTAATAAAATTAAGTTCCTTTAGCAATGCTAATTAGGGGAATATTTACAATTAGTTCTTAGCTTCCAAGCATCATGGTGAGTGGATAAATATTGAACCATCAGTAACCTTAAGGCCATCCACATCAAGAGCCTTGTAATCATGATCAACAAACTTCCCAACTTGACAGTATGGCCATGACAGTGTCTGTTCCAAGGAAAATGTTGTACCAAAATGTCTTGGTCTCTGGTTCAGAGGGAGCCTCGCAGTCAAGTCAAGGAGAGCTTCCACTGGCATATTTCAAGAGTTCTCTGGAAATAGCAACATTTATGACGGTTATCATGCCTTGAACACGCATTTTTAGGCCTTCGGGTTCCTTGAAGTAGATAAATGTGACAGAAGGGTTTGTCGTTAGGATTCCTGGTCCTGAGCTTGAGTTCGCCGGTTGAGAGTGGACCGATTACCTTCTCTAGAATCCTTCCACTCTGCTTGGATGGATCGGCAAGGAAAATGAAGTAGCAACAGCTCTAGACTTTGCTTCTGGTGTCACTGCAGAGGGCTTTCCTGTTTTGTGTGACCAAAACCCTGATGAGAGCACGCAGAACTAAGAGTGTAAAAGCATAGTTGATTGGCTGTCACCGTGCAATCTTTGACCATGTATGTACCTGCAAATCATTGATGAATTTAGCTTTCCACTAGAGATTAGGTTATTAACAGTTTTTAAATTTATTTTCTTATGGGCCAAACTTTATAAGCTATAAACGTGATGTAAGTTAACTCATAGCCTTCAAGAGATCTCTGAGTCGTAACTGGAATAGAGCTTGTACCACTGGATGTTCAATTTAGTTGCCAGAACTAGCAATGTCCACAACTTGGATGAGTGAGACCTCTACTGAGATAGGGGAGGGAATGGATAGTACATTCATTGGATTATCAGTCATCCCTCGGCCAACCATGAGCTGGTCTACCACCACTGGGATGCCATGATCCTGAAGATGAGAGCCAGGTCCATTTCCACTCAGCATCAGTAGTGGGCTTCCTATTGCCCCAGCTGATAAGATGTAATTTGCAACAAATTCGCCTCAACTGTTTTTTGATAATAGACATTTTGGACATCATGCTTGTGTTTTTTGTATGGTCTTTTTCTCTGTTTTGGATTTGCTTGGTGATGATGGAACTTGGATTCAGAACAAGAAAAAATAACAAATGACAACTTCAGAAACATGCATGCTGTGAATTCAAGAAATTTTACAAATTGTTGGATCATGTTATGAGCTATACAATAGATATGAATTATTTCAAAAAATTATGGAATTTTAGTAAAAAGGTGTTGGTGATGAATTGGAAGATATGTCAAAATCTAGGTAGAATACAACAGGAAGAGCAGAGATATTTCCTTCAGCAAGTCTCCTTTTTGTTTCCTTTAAGAAATCAGTAATCTAATTTGCCTAGTAGAATGCTCAAAGATAGAGTGCCTTATAAGATGGAAATGTAGAATGGTTTTAATCAATTTGAGGTGGATTTGTTTCTCATTAGTTTAAAGACTCTGAGATGGCCATCTTGCTGAATACGTTTTGTAGCTAGCTTGACTGCTTTAATGGCTTAATCTATCGTGACTGAAGCTTTGTCAGCTTGAAATTTGATAGATGACTACTTAAAGCCATGAAGAAGAAAAGCTGTCCTCATCAAGATAAAAAATAAATAAAAAGAGGCTGTAGCTTCAAGATTACGAGTAAGAAAGCTTAGAAAGAACAACACATCCAGTATTAGCAAGCCATACTCGAAATCAAACCGCATTTTGGAGCAGTGCAAAGATCAAAATTTTCCGTGGAAAACTCATCTTTACAGTTAGGATAGGGGAAATGATATGGTTCCTATTCAAATGATCCTTAGATATTTTGCTTGATTTTGCTAACTTCAATTGGTAGTGATTACGTGTAATTGTATCGATTTTAGTTTTGAAATATTTTCATAATCTTTTTTTTTTTTAGAAATATTTATTTCCTTCTACAAGTGTTTTGCTGTGATTATTACTCGATCGGATGCTCAAACCAATAGTATTTTCAGACCAATTTAAGTCCTAATGTATGCTTCACTTTAATCTTCCGAGTTTTCATTTTATAGTATAATAACTCCAACTAGTACAAAACCTAAGACTCTCAAACCTATGGATCTGTCTTAGTTGATTTTGTCTGTTTTCGTTGATACATTGCTTATAGGAGTTAGAAAAAAAAGCTTTTGAAACCAACTGAGAGGAAATGAGGAAAAGAAATTTATCACCTTTTGCATAGGTAGGCAGCAGAGCAATGGTCTGCTACGATGGCATTTTCTTGAGCACGTTAGTTTAAGCTAAAACAGTCACAGGGCAACTCTCCTTTGGCAAGCCACTGAGATCAAATTCTGCAATGTTTGCAACAATCACCATTGCTTGCCAAGTAAGAGGTGCCCTACAACTGGTTTGCTTATCAAATTCTGATACCTCTATCTATCTTGCTGCTTCTGGTTTTTGCAGATTCCCCGACTAAGCTTGATAAACACTTTGATGGGTCACTAAGTTTGGCATAAACCATTGAAGTAATGGGATATGCCATGGATATCCTTCTCAAGAGGTTAGGGAGGGTATATCTGGCAGACATCTTTCTCTTCATCTGTGTCTTGAAAAAGCTATTTCTGAGAAAATATGAGAGATTCTCTCTCTTTTTGTCCCTTGATTTGAAGCTAGAAAAGGAAAAGAAAAAGGAAGGGCAGTTGAGAGGAGAATCAGGAGGTGCTCCTTCATGCTATGAAGATGAACAAGTCACAAGAACCTTATGCTTAGGCCATGATATTCTCTTTCTTTTCATTTACTTTATTGTGCTGGCCTTTCGGTGTATGGAAGTTCAAATAGGTTAGTGTTTGCGTAACTTTCTTAGCTCTTGTAAGCAAAGTTGTTCCCCTCTGAATTTCAATTGGCATTCAGCTTCAGACAAGGTTGATTTCCCCTGCATTTTACCTTTTGTATACAATCTTACAATTCAATTTGTCTACGTTACTTGATTAGTCATAAACCTATAATCATTGTACAGACTTTTTTTTTAAATCTTGTATCCGACAAGATATTGGTCCAGAAGAAAAGATGATTTTATTTCAAGAAAATTTCTCCACATTTTACTTGCTGGATCAAGAAACAGTATTTGCCTTTATGTTTCAAGAAAAGTGTAAAATATACTACTGATAGCAGATCACAAGGTGATCTTATTCGTCTATTGTTTCGAAGATCATACATGATGGACTGATTATATTGCTTAAAATCATATGTACAAGAGCAGTTGTCCAAATAATTTGCACATTAAAAGAAAATCGTCCATTAATTTTCCCAAAATTTCAAGTGATAAATACCGGTGTATGTATTTTCAGTATTTTTACATATTGACACTAAAAATTATAAAACGCATAGCAGTTAGGGATTCTGACCGGTGATGTTTTGATTGTTGCTTATTAAAAATTAAATATGTAACATAATATTTAATGTTATTTGATAAATTATTTATATTTATAAAAGATATTCATATTATTAGAAATAAATAAAAAATAAAAAATAAATATATAAAAGAAAAGGATGATATTCACTCTACTCGATTTCTAATTTTTATTGTTGCACATTCAGCAGGGCTTCTATTATTGGCAGCTCTTAACTTTTTCTCTTGGTCTTTTATATTATGCATTTTTTTATTTTTTATTTTTTTGGTATTTATTTATAAACATCAATAACAAGACAACTTGATTATAAATTATAGTATAAATGATAGCAATATATAAGTTGTGTTATTTTATTAATAGTTAATATAACTTGTTTGATAATAATACACCTATCATTATAAATTTTTAACAATAACATATTTTTTTGGAATAAGCTGCAAATATTCTATAATTGCTGAACATTAATGTTAACAATCCTAACATAGCACACATGATTGATTGATGATGATTTTCAAAAGCGTAGGAAGAACTCATTGTCTACTTCCTCCCTTGCATAAGTCTCTCGTACAGAATTGTAATGTTTTGAATAAATGAGTAGGAAAATACAATAAAGCTCTTGGTGGCTTAAAATGTGGGTATAAATGAATGAGGGGTAGTGTAGTAATTCAACAAAAACTTGATAAATATAAATAGAAAGTAAAAAAAAAAACAAAAGAAGTGATCTGAAATTTGAGAGAGAATCGGCAGGAGAGAGAAGGGAGAAAGAAGAAGAAGAGAAAAGAGGGAAATTAGAAGAAAAATAGAAAGGAGTTGAAGGAAATAAGTTTAAAGGTAAGATTATATATAAATATATGTTGATTAAGTTTTAATTTTGATTTTGATTTTGATAAATGTTAGGGTTTTGAAAATTTGTGTTTTAGGTTTGATTGATGAATTAATTGAATGTTATGGGTTTGATTGTTATGGGTAATTGATTATTTGGTGGATTTTGAGAGATTGAATTGAAAGATGATGATTTTGAGTTATGATTTTGTTTGAATGGTGAAATTGTGTTGGAAATCAGGGGATAACAGTAGGTAATCTGTGAAAATTCTGGGTTTGAGGTTGAAGATGACGAAAATTCAATTTGGTCCCTCAATTTTGGAAAATTACAGTTTAGTCCCCAAACTTTGGAAAATTACAGAATGGTCCCTGGAGCGTATTCTGAGATTCTGAACAGAATAAAATATGAATTATGGGCAGAATTACTGTATAGTTATGAAATTTTAAAACTTTCAATTTAGTCCTCTAATTTGATAAAAATTACCATTTGACCCTAAAAATTTGGTAAAATTCCAGAATGGTCCCTGGAGTATAATGAGATATTCTGGACAGATTTTAGGATTAATTATGGTCAGAATTTCAGTATATTCATGGATTTATGATAAATTTTAGTTTGGTCCTCCAATTAGATGGAAATTACAATTTGGCCCTAAAAATGAGATAAATTTCATATTAGTCCCTAGCTGTGATGTTAGCTTTTTCAGATTGGTTTGATGAATAATTTAGGGTTATTTAGTGAATTATTACCATTTTATTATTTGTTTTATTATGGAATAGATTTCGGGAAAACCGTTAATTTTTGAGTTTTTAGGAAAATAACTAATTTAGTCTAAAAACATATAAGGTTATGGAATAGACTCTTAGTTAAATGTATTAAATAGATTGTATATTCTTTTGAGTCATTCTTGAATACGTTTCCTTTATATTCAGATAATCCTGATATTCTACCGGCGGGACGTCAGTAGGATTTTCTTCGGTGTCTGCTTTTGACTTTTGTTTTGCTTCGAGTCAGGTGAGTGGATAATTTTCCATATGCATGAGAAATATTATAAATATTTGATTTGTTAATATGAATTGGATCATGCTTCTTGATAATATATATGGTGATTATTATCCTTGTTATAATAAGCATGATCATTTGTTGAATCTGAATCCTTGATATGAATCAGTATGTATTTTGAATTGACTTCTGAATTGATAGCTCCTCATTTGATTGATGTCATGAGTTGAGCCTTGAGATATTAATATGTCTGTTTGAGTATGATTATGACCCTTTGGTATGTCAGTCAGAATACCCATGCTAACAGGGTAGTGTTAGTCTTTGTGCACATCGTATCTGAACCCTAGTTGGTCGGGGGAGTCACCAACCTGTGTGGACTGATCATCCCACAGTACGGAGCCTCATGCTCATTGCATTTTGATTTTCTGACGAATTTTACCATATGATATTCTTGTTATGGCCTATTTGAGAAACCTTTTTTATAAGAACGTAAAGCCATACTTGTATATATATTTCTCATTGTTGTATTATCTTGTGTGTGTATATTGAACATTATCTACTCACTGAGTTGTTGAACTCACACTCTCACTATTTATCATTTTCAGGCTTATAGCTTGATAGCAGGTCATTTTTGTTGGACCTTCAGAACCTGCTCTTTTTGGTTGTAAATTTGTACATATTCTTTTATGTCTAGTTAGTGCTCCCAAACTATGAAATTATATTAACTCTTGTATTAAGACAATTCAATTATATTATAAAGTTGATTTTGTTATTAATGTTGCGTTGAACTCTGATTGAGTTAGGATAAGTTTGTGTGTGAGTTTGGGTTCGCATAGGTATGGAACCTTGGAGGGGAACCTTTCCTATGTGCCGGTCATGGATCCGGGATTCGGGTCGTGACAAGAATCCTCCTCCCCATATGCATCACAAAATTAAATAAATACAACTGTGAATACAATTTTCCATTGGCAATGCTAATTAAGAACAAAGTTGCTGCAATTGAATGTTAGTATGTTACCTTCCTAGCATCATAACAGTAGCTTGAGGAGTGGTCCCAGGTGGATCAATGAAAGTGGAACCATGAACAACCCTTAGTTTATCCACGCCGAGGACTTTGTAATCATTGTCGACAACCTGGCGGACTTGGCAGCTGTATGGTAATGCCATATGGTCATGGCAGTATCTGTGCAAAATTGTTCCAAGGAAATTGCTGTACTAAAATGTCTTGGTCTCAGGTTGACAGGCAAATTCACCATCAAGTCGATGAGAGCTTGCATCGGCATATCTTTGTGTCGGAATTTTGGAAATGCTCTTCAATTTACTACTTCTATAATGGTTCTCATGCCTTGAACTCGCCTGTTGAAGTCCTCTGGTTCTTTGAAGTAGTGGAATTTGACAGTAGGGTTATCATGCGGGTTTGTAGTCCTGAGCTTGAGCTCACCTGTGGCGACTGGACCGATTATCTTCTCAAGAATTACTCCACCCTGTAGAGTTTCAGTCACAAGGTAAATACATGGCTTCTGCTGTCATTGCAGAGGGCTGACCTGTCTGCACATGGGACCAAGTGAAGTTGTTAGCAGAAAAAGAACACAGAAGCGTTGTTAAGCAAAGCTTTGTAAATTACCTCATTTAAATGCAACTCATATTTCGAAATAAACTGGTGAACCCAAGAGCAAGCAAAGCTCAAACCACTAGCTTTTTCAATATAGCTGTCAAACTTGGTGATGCCCACAACTTGGATGAGTGAGACTTCAACTGGGAGAGGGGAAGGGAAGAACAAAAGATTCATTGGATTATCAGCCATCCCTTGACCAACCATGGGCTGATCCACCACTACTGAGATGCCATGAGCTTGAAGATGGTTAGCAGGTCCAATAACACTTAGCATCAATAGATGGGGACTTCTTAGTGCACCTGCTGATATGATTATCTCATTCTTGAAGCTCCTCCCCAAGTATGCCCAGTGCTTGAGGCCTGATGAATCTTCAAAAACCACGCCATATGCTCTAGGTCTTGGCCATGGTTTTCCTCTATTAGCAATGTTCAATTACATTGCAATGGAATTTAATGCTATGAAATTGGATTAGAAATGTAGCTTGCCAACGAATTTTATGGTTTTGTTTCACCTGTTTCTGTAAATTAAGATCTCATGAACGGTAGCTTGCAAATAAACTGAAATATCCCTTTGCTAGGCATACTCTTAACAAATCAGCAGCAGTGTGTCTATGACCGTACTCGTCAAAAATCGACCCTCCAACTTTAGTCCCATGAATATGATCATATGTAAATCCACTGTAAGGCAACACTCCAACTTCTACCAACCCATCTCTAACAGCTGATTGCCATTGCAACATTGGTGGCTCTCATGCATTAGACTTATCAACGAATTCTGGATTCCACCCAGCTTTCCTCACATGGTCAACACTCGCGAGTGTAAAATCCTGCATTCAAGGCGCTTCCACCACCTAAGACGCGCGCGAGCATTATAGACTCCATCATCGGGGATGAATTGCTGGGAAGCCGAATTTGGAGAGGTATCGGAGAGCGAGTCTGCAAAGGTGGCTTTGTTCATTATTTTAGGATTTCCATATGGAGAGCCACCTCTTTCGAGGACTAGAACGCTCGCACCCCGTGAGAGCGTGGCAGCTAGTGGACAGCCTGAGGTTCCTCCACCTATGACCATGTAATCGTAGTATAAAACATGGGATGCTGAGGTTACTTCATGAACAAATCTGTAATATGGGGCTGCACAACATTCGTCACATCACATCTTTACATGACTAGGAGGCCATGTAGAAACCAAGAATTGAACTAGAACGCAATAAAAATGTGACAACTTCATAACTTTCTCCGAATGACAGAAGCTGCGAAACATGGAAAATCCTGCGAGAGCAATCACAATAAATTCCCAGGAGGACCACAAATCCATATATATTCTGTCGACTCTTAACTATCAAGTCCTTGAAAAGCCGTGAGCTATAAGAAATCTTATTTGTTCACACCACCAAAGCAAGACCTACTCTACCTTTAAATAACCTTAGAATTTACTCCTATGACGTAGTGGCTTAACGTTCTTTTGGTGCAAAGGTTTCCACTTTCTGCCGTGTAAAAAACATAAACTTCTAGCTCAACAACGTAAATTTGTCCCTGTACTTCGTTGCAATGCTTGACGTGTGAAAAATTAAGGCAGCTAGCTACTAGTCCTTCTCCATAAGGCAATCACTTAAGAGAAAAAAGCTTTAAAAGTTAAGACATTATCAATGCTAAGAACCGTGAAGATCACATTTTTGAAGTAAAAACAATGAAGGCAATAAACATCTACAATCACTGGATTAATATAGAAGTATGGTTTGGTGGCAATTTGGTATCTCTGTATATTGACTCAAATTCATGTGAGCAATAACTTCATCGGCCTACCACATGCTACTTACCATACCTTGATCTATTGAATTAATGTGATAGTGAGAATTACAAATGCTGAATCTGAATCCAAGATGCAAAGAAAATTTTGGAATAATGGAGATATATTCTTAGGATCTTAGAGGCTAATTCATTCAAATGTCATCTCATTAGTTAGGAATTTTGTAAAAAATGTAGAAAGCTAAGAAAATTAAAAACCAAGATGGAAAATGAAGAATGGTTCTAGGTTAAACTATTAATTTTCCCTTACAGATTCATCCATTTCCCACTAAATTTCTACCCCGCAGCATGAAACTCTAACAAAAGGCTAACTTATTTTTTCGTACTTTTATTTTGTTTTCCTGCTTTGCATGAATGAATTTCATTACCAATTCTCCCTAATCAATTGTAGATATAATTATTAGAATGCCATGGAGCTAATTATAGATTGATCAGGTCAACTTCTAACAAATTCAACATAAAACTCAGTTTACTTTAGCAAGACATCAACTCATTACGTCGAAGCTGAGTTTTATGACAGTAATACAGATATAACATAATAAGTTATTGTTTTCTGTCATGATATTGAATAATTACTAATTAATAAAAATATTCCAAGTTAACTCGCCGATTAATAACTATGTATTTTTTCTGTTCATGCCTGATTTTTTTTTTAAAAAAAATATAATTTCTTGGTTCTTTTATTTATTTTTTAACCAGCTGTAAATAGATAGACTAGCCAACCCACCTTGGTGGATCTCTGTGCAACCCGGCCCGCCTGCAACTTGGTTACGTGTTTCTCTAGCGGCTAGGGTCACAGGCTCAAGCCTTGATGGCGGACTCGACTTGAGAAGTAAGAGACACATGTAGCTGACAGCTAAGCCCATTCTTTGGCTACGAACCTTGTCCAAGCTTAGGCCCAATTTGATTTAGTTTAAGTTGTGTTTATTATTATTTTAAAAAAATGCTTCTTATTTTTCTTTCTTATTCCTAAGCTTTCATATTTATATCCCTGACTTTTTGAACTTAGTTTAGCTTGATTTGAATTGGTTCAGTTCAAATTGGTTCAATTAATTTTATCTATTTGATACTAAATTGAATTGAATTTTTTTTAATTGATTTTTTTAGTTTTTTTTTTTACAATTTGGTTTTTCATTTTTTTTCTAGTTTTTTTTATTTGATTAGATTTTAAGATGTTTTGCCTACTCCCAGTGACAATTTATCTGAGTAGATCATCTGCATATACTATACTTGCATTGATATAACATCTTACCAAATCATCCTTATCCTATGATACGGAATTATTGATCAAAATATACATAATAATTGATGACATGCTAATCTTTGATAAGATAATTATTTGATGGATCAATGACTATAACACTTACCTATCAAACAAAAGATTGTATTGAGGGAAACTCTCAATTAGTTTCCGATTAGCACTCAATCCTTAATCCTAATGTTAGGTATAATTCTCTTTCATTACATAGAATATTTGTATTGCATTTTGGTTATTACATCAGACTTGATATAAGTTTAAAAAATTCTAATAAAAATTTACTGCATTTAACTTTTTTTCCAAAAAAAATAAACAATATTATTTTAATTTATAGGTTAATTTAATCATGCAATCTATAACCGAGGTTTCAGTTGAGTTTAATAGATTTATAAATTAAATTAAAAATTTAAAAAAATTTATCATTATATTTTCTAATTAATTCCATATATTAAGAATAAATCTTTATTACTCTAATTCACACTTAAAATCTTAAAATGATATAATTATAAGAAATGTTTTTCAAAAATATTTGGATTTAATTTAGATAATGCAAGAAAGGTTATATTTACTTAGCATTTAGGTTAGGGGGTATTTAGAAATATGGTTGTAATTATTTTTTAAAATATGTTTTACTTGAAAATATATTAAAATAATAATTTTTTATTTTTAAAAATAATTTTTAATATCATTACATTAAAAAAATATAAAAATATTAATTTAAAATAAATAAATAATTAAAAAAACTCATTTAAAACACAAAAACAATCATTCTATAAACATTTATGGAAGCATACCTCCAACGCCAATTACTAATTATTATAGCAAGATTTGTTTTTTGGCGGCATAGATTACAAAGGCATGCACAATAATAATGGCATGGAGTGCATAATGATGATCCCTGTAATTGGTGGGGTGTGCTGTGAGATTCAAAGAGGTCATAATCAACTCGAGCCCTCATCGATGAGCAGCAGCAATATCTTTTGCTCCTCTTATAATATTGTTGTTCGATGCCACCACGTATTGTGATACGAAACCTAATTGGATAAGAGATACGAGATATGCCACCCCCACTATTAAAATGTGATTCATAGTTTTGTCATTTTAATTTGTGAGATGGAGATTTACTGGATCAACCATGACGCATCATCACATTTTGTGGCATAGGATTAATCAGTACTTATATATATATAGTCAAGTGCTAGCATGTATTTTCGTATCATTTTGACAAGAAATTTTATACTGATAATTGAGAAGTAATTAATTTATTTTTGAGAAAATAAAAAGATCCAATCTTTCTTTCTTTTTTTTCATTTTCTGCATACTAAAAACAAATTAAATCAGAAAAAAAAAGGAAGAAGGGGCTGAATTGAAAATAATAAAGAAATTCAGGGAGCCACTACTATTATCTGTGTCCTTCATGTTGATTTATTTTATTTCAAAAAAATATGTATGGGATTTGTTTTTCATGCTCTTTTTTATAATTTTTTGTTTTTGGTTTATAGCTTTAAACCTTACTTTCGATGAGGAAAAAACATACTGAATCTAAATTCAGACAATATTATGATGGGTTGGAAAATATCGTAATAAGATTATTTTTTTAACTAGCTAGCTCTCTGTTATAATTTTTCTTTCTTTCAAAATTTCTAGTTTACCATAACATCATTTTATTCTTCTTTTTTATAGTTAAGAAATATTATTGAAATTTAAATTGACTATAACAATACTTATTAAAGAATTTTATTGAAATTTAAATTAACTACACGTAATCTTTTTCATTCATAATTTCTCTATGAGAAATATTTTTCCAAAGTTTTTCATTATTATAAAAACAAATTTTATTTTAGTCTTATCTTTTATAAATATTAATTAACCTACTAAGTTAAGAATCCTATTAGAGAGGAAAATAATGTTTCTAATTAAAGTTTTCAAATTTATTTGGGAGTATAATTGTAATTATTTTTTAAATAATTTTTTGTATTAAAATATATATTAATAATTTTTTATTTTTTAAGAATTATTTTTAATATCAGCATATCAAATGATTATATTAAAAATATATTAATTTAAAGTAAATTAAAAAATTAAATACTTTTAAAATATAGAAAATAATGGCAAAAATCACGACAGCAGTACAATAGCAAGAGAAGAGAAGAGTCAAAGTAGAGAGGAAAAAAAACAAGACTGAGGATTCACGGTAATAATAAAAGAAGCTTCCATAACAAAGGATGAAGGAAAAGTTTGCACTATAGGCTAGGCTAAGATGAAAGAGTCATTAGAGAGGAGGAAGTAGATTTTTAAAGTAAAATAATTTTAATAGCAATATGAGAATAACAAAAACTTTAACCTATTAGTTAATTATTTTTTTTAATCTATATATGAAATATAATATATAATATTCTTGTGTCGTAATTTTTAAATTAATTATTGTATATTTTTCTACATATATAAATAGAATAGGTATATTATTAAAGGTTTACATATAGATATATATGTAGAAAAGGTCGACTAAAATATATTAAAAAAAAAAATGTTCCCCCATCGGTTTAAGCATGTCGATGTGATCTCGTAAGCCAATTCCAACTTTTAAAAATTATCCCATTATTTTCACACACAAAAAAAAAAGAAAAAAGTTTAAAAAACGCAAGAACCTATAGAATTTGATAGCACACACACAGACAATGAATAGATCAGGACAATCCCAAATAAATTTGCTATAGCTGTGAATCATATTATACAGAGAGTGTAGAGGATGCATGAGTAGTAGATGTATCTCTCTCACATATACAGAAGGGGTATAATAAAATGAAATGGAACTACAAAAAGACCTTTCTCTAATCTCAAAAGGGCACCAAGGACCCAATTGAAGCTTTGAACTTATTGAAAACTCTACGGTATATATATATATATATATTTCTTTTCCTATTACAAAGTAAATAAAATTAAATAGAAATTAAAGCAGGTGTGTAAGAAGTTTTTTTTGAAAAAAACAAGCATGCTAATTAATTTGGTATATGTATTCCTATCAAGAAGCCATATCTCATCTCCAAGAACTACCTGTTCATCATCTTCCTTGACTTTGAACTGGTGATCTTGATAACAAGTCCAGGATAAACATCATCTGGGTCATGGATATGCGGGTTCTGCTCCACTATAAACGGGTCGTCACACTTTTCACTGATGGTGTTGAGGGTCTCTCCTTCTCCAACAACATATATTTCATCACAAGGTCTGCCAAAAAACTGGTTCCCCTTGACAGGCTCTTCTGTGGTAGAACTCTCTCTAATAGACCCCAATAAGATTAGGCCTAATAGGACAATAGCACAGTAACATGATGCTGCATCAGCTACTGCTAATGAAATTCTCAAGGTTTTCTTTGAAGAAGAGAAGTCCATGTTGATATAAAATGAGAGGGATAGATGGCCTTTGAGTCTTTCGATGAAATGGGGAAGGAGATGGTGTGTACAAGTGGACATGTAGTGCTTCGGTTATGTATGTATTTATATATCTGTTGAGGGGCTTTAATGGTATATTTTGTTGGCCCCCCTAATATTAATTTTATCTTAGTTTGGTCCTACTATTTCCATTTCTCATCTTTCAACTTCTTATTTTGTGATCACACGATCCTTTATCTATAATAGATACTAGCCAGGTTGCTTAGCCCTCTATGCTACGGCACGGATCAAAAAAAATTTCAAAATAAAAAGAAAAAAGAATATTAAAGCTACTGGCATTATAATTAAACTTGATTGCGCGAGTCAAATTTGAATCATGTTAGAATCTCTTGACGTAGAAAAATTAAAAAACTAAAAGATTAAAAGAGAGAGGTTAAGTGCACGGCTTCATAAAAAACATGAGTGATTAATAAAAATATAATTTAATTTTTTTAAAAAATTGAAAATTATATATATATATATATTTTTATCATTATGACAACAATATCCTGAATCCACCAACATTAAAATAATATTATTTTAATTATTACGATGATATTTTAATATATATATATATAAATTTAATATGAAAAATAAATGATATTTAAGATAAAATATTATATATATATATATATATTGAAGTAAAAACAAATATGAGCTCAGACCCATCACAGCGGCCTTTAATAACATTTGGTTAAGAATATCATTTTTTATTAAAAAAATAATTAATGCTTTTGAATTAATTTGTGCATTTATCGAGATTATTTTTTTTAATGATTTTAAGTTTGCGTTTTTCATATATGGTGTATTTAATGAATAAATTCTACTAAATCTTGTTCTGAATATTTGTACTCAGAAATTCCAGAGAAAAAAAAGAAAAAGAAATCTTAATTTTACGACCAAGTCTCTTCTCCATAGAGTTGACGGAAAGATCATAGCAATATTAGAAAAATGCAGCGTAGAAGGAGGATATAAAGACAACACATAATGAAAGGATAAAAGTAAAACAAATTTAAGAATAGAGGGACCAAATTGGGTAAATAAATAATGTGATTAGTAGCTTGTTGGAAACGACACGAAGCAGGAAAAGGAGAGATACTTGACCGTTTAGTTTGGGGGAAGTTGGGTTCAACAATATTGAAGACACGGTCTGTCTGGACGTGTTTAAAGAGTTACACTTAAGTCATCTCCATGTTCATCAGAATACTGAAAAGGACATTGACAAATAATTCTAAACACTGTTCATCAGCATTAATCTTATGTTTGAAAAAATCAGAAGGTCCACCAAGGGGTATGACCATTGGTTGCATCTTGGTTGCTAATTCAAGGATTAAAAGCATAGAAAAGTCAACAAAGTTATTATCTGAAGGCAACCTTCCCTTCCTTCTCCTAACTTCCGATGGACTTAATGCTAGATGCACAAAAATCGAAATTCTGTTGGACGTAATTATGGTGTCATTAGTCCTTGCCCAAGTTGTTTAATTATCAAGTTCTTGCCGTGCTATGATGATGGATGTGAAAAACATATGGTTCCTCCTACTTTCTATATATTCAAATGCTAATTATTGTTAAATTTCTTTCTTTAATAACTTAACTTCACGTAATTCTTTTTTGGATTACTCTAAAAGAAAGATTAATTGGTAATACAACCTGGAAGGGCTCTATAACTGTGTACATATTCATAATAAAGATAATTTGACTATGGGTACAATTATATACATGATCCAGACAGATAAGGAACTTTAAATGGTGATCAACTCAAGAAAGGGGTGGACAAACGGAGAGGATGGTTCTGGCGGAGCTAGGGAGGCTAGCTTTGGGGGGCGGGGGGGTTCTGGTGGGGCTAGGGAGGCTACCTAGGCGGTGAAAATGTGAGGAGGGTGGTATATGGAGTGAAGAAACAGGTGCCTCCCACTACCCACCTTTCGAATTACTGTAGCCATCAAAGAGTGCACAAATAACCAGCAAAAATACCCTAAACTCAAGGATATCGGCAAGGGGATTTATTGAGGCAACTGCTCTTTACCGCTATTGGAGTTCAATGAATGGGGACCAAATATGGAGACTTTTTGTGAGGAATTGGTGCCCTTTTTGCATGCTCGACTTGACCTCTAGATCAATCAGCTGACCAAGTCATTATATGTATTTGCACGAAGCGGTAATTGCAACTTCTGACTTGGCTCTAGAGGTCCCAAAACAACTACCATTTGCAACTCCCAACTATACGGCGGTGTTATAAAAATCAGTCCAGCCCCGCTCGGCGACTTGGTGATCCATGATCTAGCCTGGTTGGGTTTCATTTCGAACCAGGTAAGAGTGATATTATTAAACTTGATTAACTTAACGGATCAATTTATTATTCAATCGATTTATTTAAGATTCGGATAAGATTCAATTTATTTTAAAAAAAAAACTACTATAACCCATTTCTTACATTATTTCTAGCATATTAATACAAAACACTATAAATTAACTTAATTACATCAAAAATACTTTTTCTAGTAATTTTTGTATTTTAAAAATATATTAAAAAACGAAGCTCAAAATAAATTACCATAATTACTCTCTCTTTATAATATTTACATATGAAGACTATGAAGACACTGAAGAACTCATTTCCCATTGGCTTTTAATAGTAAACTCATAAAAAAAAAATACAAGGGAAGATTCAAGGATCCAAAAATCTAAATGGTCCAAATACTTTTTTTAGCCATTTTAGGTAATTCTAAACAAAACAAGTACTCCTTTTATTTTTCAACAAATAACAATAATATATCTTATCTTAGGTAAAGTATATAATGCCATTCCAATCACTATTGTGGGCTAAATCCTGTTTAAAGTTAATACATAAAGATTGTTAAAAAATATCTAAATGAAGTTTCTAATGATATTTGTATTAATAGGGCTTGTCGTTTCCTAGTTGTTTTTTATGATTATGGAGATAAATTTAGGTAGTGTTTGTTATTAAAGTCTATTTATATTTAAAAATAAAAAGAATTAGTTTTTAAATTTTTATTTTTTTATATCATTTTTATATGTTAATATTAAAAATAAATTTTAAAAATAAAAAAATATTTTTTAAAAAATAAAAATAAACCATGCTCGATGTATGGATTCGGAGATAGATTTTCTAATGTGAGGAGGGGGCATCTTTTTTATAATTAAGAGTACAAGTAGTCCTCAAGATTAATCAAGTGCCTGTCGTTTTGGATGTTATCTAACCACTACTTTTTTTGTTTCTTTAATCCATTCGTTATAAAGGAGAGGGCGAAGCTTAAGAGGAAGGGAAAGTGGGAATCTATTTCAGAAAACCTTAGTCCAAGAAGTCAATGCACTACCAGTCTTCTGTTTAACCACTAATTAACTATATTTTATTTATAAAATCTCTGCAATTAACGGTCCTAATAATGTTAATTACTTTGATAGCGTAACCCATTTCTTCCTCTCTCTCTCTCTCCCTCTAATTAAAACCTCAACAAATTCAACAGGGTATGTAGTGGTTAAAAAGATATGCTTTTTTTCTAAATTTTTTAAGTTTAAATCTCGAATTCGGTATCTAAATGGATTCATTTGAATGCATCAAGAGGGAAAGTGAGTCATGTTTAGTGACTTAGTCTTTGTTGATGTAGAAACTTACCCGAGAATCTTGAAAGAACAATTAAACACTAACATTCCAACTGAGTTTGATTAAATTCTTCAATCAACTTCTATTTTTTTTTTAAAAAAAAAGATTAATTATACCAATCTGAAAACACCATATTGTTCAGTTATATTCATTCATTAAACATGTGATTTAAAATAATGTTATTGTTTCAACCAAAATCTTGTACTGAATTTATGATAAATTGGAACTTGGAAGGGTCGAATTTGGAGAGGATTGTACATGGGGACGATAAGTGTTAGGGGAAAAATTAATTGTTTACCGAACCATTGGACCGTCCTTATTTATGAAGGTTCGGCAAAATCATGTAATTGCACAAGCATGATTATCAACTTAAGCTATGAAAGTTACTTGCTACCTAAACCCTAAATCCCTTAATTAAATTGGAGTTTATTACAATTAATAATTATAAATTGGGATTAAAAAGTATGCTAGTCAGCTATTGTATCACATCAGATAAATGACATAGTATAAGCTTGTAATTAATATATATTCATAGTTAGCAAGCTAATGAAGTAGGCATTAAGGAGCAGCAATTGGTGATGGTAACACTTCTCTTATTATATCTCTTGCCACAGTCAGCATCCATCATTATTCCATTTAATTTTGGTTTGAAAAATGATAGAATTTATTTAATTATATTTCTTGTTTTACAATCAAGAAGTTTTTCAAAATTAACTTCCACATTCGGAGACTCAATCCATCCTTTCAGTCTAATGATGATTAATTACATCACCATCCCATATTTTATTGGAATCGGATGATAGCTGGCATTGAAATAAAACAATCATCACTAATTAATTGATGGATACATTCTAAGCATCATTTAAGGAGGTGCCTGTTTTTTTAAGTTCCAACCCCTCTTTAAATATGCTTTTTTTTTAAAATAAAAAACGTTAAATTAGTATTTTTGAACAATATTGATATGCTAATGTTAAAATAAAATAAAGATTTCTAAGAAATTACTATTTTGATATATTTCCTATCAAAATCTACTTATAAAAAGTACAGGGACGAGTTTTTGTTGTGTAAGATTTTTTAAAAAAATTATTTTTTACTGAAAAATAAAATAAATTATTATTTTATATTTTTTTCTTAAATAAATCATGTTTTCAAAACGCATTAAAAAAATAAAAAATAAAATTATTATTTTATATTTTTTACTGAAAATTCCACATTTTCAGTGCTCCGACTATTGGAAGTGACAGCAGCAAGGCTTTATTCCAAGTATACTCCCCTGAAGCGACTCAAAAACAAAACATAAACCATGCTTGCACACCATCACACAGTAGCACCCAAGGAATCCTTAGGAGAGCCCATCAGACTTCATATTAATGGTGAATCTTTAATATAAAATTAGATTGGGAGATTGAAAGATGAGAGAACGAAACTTGTAAAGTCAAATCAAGCTAGGTGGGGGGAAAGTAGTTGAACGACCTGTCAGAACCTTATCAATTTGCCCCTAGTTTATCCGTCAGTGGAGGAAACATTTTCTTTCCCGATGCTTGTCGAGGAAATGTGGGGAGTATGCATTGAACAATTTGATTAAGAAAATCAAAACCCTAGGAATAGTACAGATGAACCGGCTAGTTTAAAGGGTTGAGCTACGCCCACCTCTTACATATTCAATAACAGTGCTTACTTGCATATGTAAGAGATCACCGTACATTTATTTGTTATTTTATTTATTATAGATTGTTATAAATTCTAGAATCATTGAAGTTATATACAAATATTAATTTAAAAATTTATAAAATTATTTAAGATATACATCAGCTATTCTAAATATCTATATTAATAAAAAAAGATAGTATTAACTAAATTTGGTCATATTATTTTTAAATTTAAAGGTTCTTTGCATTTTTCTAACTATACAGTGGACGACAATATATTTTATAGTATGATTGTGATTATTTTTTAAAGTATTTTTATGTTAAAATACATCAAAATAATATTTTTATTTTTTTAAAAAAATTATTTTGAAGATTAACGCATCAAAATAATCCAAAACATAAAAAAAAAATTATTTGAGCTTGTAGATGAATTAGTTAGCTGTCATGGTTATGTCCGGAGACAATTATTGTCACAACCCGAATTCTAAATCTATGATTGGTATATAGACAAAGTTTCCTTTTAAAGTTCCATACCTATACAAACTCAAATTTATACATAAACTTATCTTTTAAACAATTCAATGAGATTTCAACACAACATTAATACCAAAATTAACTTCATATTAATTTGATTATCTTCTTACAAGAGTTCATGTAAATTCATAGTTTTGGAGTACTAATTAGACATAAAAAGGTACAAATTACAATAAAAAAATATGTTCAGAAAGTTCAACAAAAATGATATTTTGACAAGCTATAAGCTTGAAAAGATAAATAATGAGAGGGTAAGTTCAACAACTTAGTAAGTAGATAATGTTTAATATATACACACACACAAGGTAATATAAAAATGATGAATATATATATAATTATGGCTTTAGGTTCTTATATGAATGTTTCTCAAATAGATCATAATAAAAATATAATAACATAAAACTTGTCAGAACATCAAAATGCAATGAGCATGAGATTCTGTACTGTAGGATAATTAATCCATACAGGTTGGTGACTCCCCCGATCAATTAAGATTTATATATGATGTGCACAAAGATTAATATTATTTTGCTAACATGAGTATTTTAATTGGCATATCATAGATTTATAATCAAAATTAAAATCAAACATACATATTTATAACTCAAGGGTCAACTCACAATATCAATTAAATAAGGAGCTATTAATTCACACAATTCAAAGTATATATTAGTTCATATCAAGAATTCAGATTTAATAATTGATCATATTTCATTGTAACAAGGATAATAATCAATATATATTATTAAAAAGCATAATCAAATTCATATTAACAAATCAAATATTTATAATATTTCTCATGCATATAAAAAAATATTCACATCTGACTCAAAAGCAAACAGAACTCAAATGTAAATACCGAAGGAAATCCTACTAATATCTTGCTAGTAGAATATTAAGATTATCTGAATACAATGAGACTATTCAAGAATGACTCAAAAGACATATAACTTATTTAATACATTTAATTAAGGGTCTATTCCATAACCTTATATGTTTTTAAACTAATCTAGTCATTTCTTCTAAAAACTAAAAAATTAACAATTTTTCTGAAATTTAATACATAATAAAACAAATAATAAGACTTTATAATAATGCACTAAATAACTCTCAATTATTCATCAAACCAATTTGAAAAGGCTAATATTACAGCTAGGGACTAAACTGGAATTTATCATATTTTTAAGGGTTAAATTCTAACTTTGTCAAATTAAAGGACCAAACTAAAAGTATCTAACTCAAAATTTACTATTTACACAAATCATATCTCAAAATTATCATCTTTACCTACAATATCTTAAAACCAACTAATTAACTCATCATTCACAATAATCAATATAATATTTAAATTAATTCATGAATCAACCCAAAACACAATTTTCAAAACCTTAACTTTCAACTAAAACAGAAATTTAAGCTAAAGAAAATATATTATACACTAAAGCATGAATCTTACCATTGTAACTTATTTTCTTTAACTTCTTTCTATTTCCCTTCTTATTTCTCTTATTTCTCCTTTTTTTCTTCTTCTTTCTCACGATTTTCTCTCAAGAACACAACTTTCTTTTCTTTTCTTTTTTCCTTTTCTTATTTATATTTATTAACTCATTATTTGATTACTACAATACCTCTTATTTATTTATACTTACTTATAAGTCTCTAAAGGTTTTGTTGTCTTTTCCTACTTATTTTATTTCAAAACATCACAGTCCTCTCACCTAGAAAGTTATATTTTGGATTTTTTTTCAATGAATATGAACTATAATTTATTGCTTGGTTTTTATACCATAACAAAAGAGAATAAGGAAACAAGATAGGAAAAACAAATGAAGACAAGATTACATTTGATAATGATGTAAAAATCAAAGTAAATGTTTATATATATTCTTTGTTTATGATAGACGAGATGTAACAAAATTTGAAAAAATTAATTTCACCTTTATATATATATATTATTTTATTTTATATTGAGTGTTGAAATTAATAATATTCTAATAACTCTAGTTACAAAACCAAGACTAGCTTTGATAGGTTGACCTGAAACTGGGTTGATTCGGGGCTTAGACTAGTTCGAGTTCAAGAAAAAAATAGAAGAAGGATTAACTCAACATGATCCAATTAAAAACTTAAGTCAATTTGTGGTAAAATATGGGTCAAAATCCATTAACTATTCTGAACAAAGTTTTTTCTATCAAAACAAGATTTTACAACTATAATAATAATTAATTATTTTTATCTATAGTTTTACTTGGATCAACTAATGTTGACCCTTTTAACCCATAACTTAAAGCTTGTTCAAGTCAACACTTGAATCGAGTTTTATTATTATGATAATAATTATTTTTATTCTTATACTAACGTGAGACAACCCAACCTGTGACCTAGCTCTCGACCAGTGGCCTAGGCTTTGCTTAGAATTGATCTTCTAAGTTGAGTTTTAAAATTAGAATAATAATTATTTTTATCTTTATATATTTTAGTTGGACAAATTTAAAATTAAAAGTTTTTAAAAATAATATTTTAAGAATTAAAATAATAAATATTATCTCTAGATATATATTCCCTTTGTATATCTTGTTTGGGAAGTACAAAAAATCATTCTAAAATTGTTCTAGAAATAAATTTATTTTTATATCTTTGTCTTTGTTTCTTCAACTAAATATATTTTTTTATATTTTGTGTTATAATAATAACTAAATACTATCTAAAAATATGTTTAATATTATTATAGCTTTTAAGATTACGATCTAGAAAGATAAGATTAAAAAAAAATATAAATCTTCTCGAAGTCAAGTTTTTAACACAATTCGAGATGAAAAGTATGTTTAAGCAATGAGAACAGGCAACTTATAAAATTATAATTAGCCTAAAAAATGTCCACACGACATTGTCAAACCGAGTCTGATATTCGAAGAAAGAATGTGACGCGAGAGCATGAATACCATTAGCGCAAGAATTCAAGGCATCAGAGGAGAAATGAATGAGTTCGAGCTTTCATAAGTCAATCGTGGATGCATGTGCAGAGGTTTTTTCTATTCTAAAATTCGAGAAGTCAGTCAAGTTTCTTGACATTTGTCCTTCCCCGATCTTCAGTTTTTGCTTGGAACATTTTCCTGCATGTCTTTGTCGTCGGGGTGTTTTTGTTTGATTTTTAATGTACCATTTTATTAAAATTTAAGATTATTTTTTGTTTTAAATTAATATATTTTATATTTTTATATTGTTTTGGTATGTTTATGTTAAAAATAAATTTTAAAAAATAAAAATAACTAGAGATATTCCTGTAACTAAACCTCCATTAACAAGTTTCTCGACGGCCAAATCACAGTGCTTCAATTTGCACCCATTCTACAAGATATTCCTGAAGGAAAAAGTTTTCAAAGCTTTTCCACTCACTTTAAATCTGTAGAGATTGCAATTATACCTGTCTCAGTAAAGGTCTCCCTCTATTTATCCGAATGGAGCTGGATATAAAGCTCGTTCTTCCTTCACGAGGTGGAGGTGAAAGAAGATAAAAATACCTGACCTTTTCGAATACGAAGGAGGATAACTCCTCCTCTAACATGGTGGAACTCCGTACCCAAACACACACACACGCTAACTAAAGGCGGAGAGGAGCATCCTCTATCTCCATGGACCTCTATTGCCATCTCCTCTATAATGCATGCCATTAGCAACACCTCATCATCATCAAAAGTACACCTGTTGCTGTTATTTTTGCTCTGAAGTACCCCCAGAGACTCTGCTATGCATCCATTGAATTGCTCATTTAAAAATACAAACCCAGTTATCTTCTCTTCCGATTGTGATTCAACAAGAGCTTGCTTTTCGAAATTCTGCGAATGCTGTTGAAGCTGTTCCATCATCAAATGGAGCAATTCTTGCAGATACTGCTAGCTCCAAGCAGGAGTTATCACCCCCTGCAGACTTCAAGGAAGCGTCCTTCCCTAAAGTGCACATTTATGGCAGACTCGATTACAGTCTCTGACTCACTGCTGTCATCTAAGAGTGACTAATCTACAATTTTATGTGGCAACCCCCATGTTCTTCCTTTCCACACATGACCTTGTGGCTCATGAGGAATAATCAATCAAGACCACCTAAAGAGGAAAAAGAGAGCAAATTTTCCAGTGCCTTATTTATTAGCTTACACATACTTAGATTAGCTTTCTGCAAATGGATAAAAAATCCAATAGAGAAAGCTTAGAATATGTGCTTCCTTACTGGCTATACAAATGGATACCCTAGCTATAATCCTTACAGGTTAAACATGACCTTAATGGCATTGCCACCACCAGCACTAGTCTCAAAGGCTTGTTCTACCTCTTCTTGTGAGAACCTAAATCTGTGAGTTATCAAAGGCTTAACATCAATCTTGCCGGTTTTCAAGAATTCAATACAGAGCGGCCATGTGTTCCTGTACCGGAATATGCCAATAACATCCACCTCCCTACAACAAAAACACCCTCCTATCATCAGGACATACAAATTTAATGTCTTGTTTGGCAATAAGAGATTGCTTACCTTGCAGCTGATGGGGTAAGAGGGACAGTCATCTCAGTCAGGGCCAAACCAATAAGGCAAACTTTACCACCTGATTGAGTGGCATTCAGGGCTGTAGTCATGGTTTTGTTGTATCCAACACAATCAAAGCTCACATCAATTCCTGAAACCATAGCATTTTGTATCTTTATTACCTCTTCATCTAGATCCTGTAAAATCACCTGCGCATTAGACCATAACACAATTTCTCAAATTCCTGACTGTTCATAATTTATAACCTGAATATTTGTTGAGACATGAATGATCTCATCTGCACCAAGATTCTTTGCAATGGATAAACGGCGATCATCAACGTCAACAATCACCACTCTAGGGGCGCCAAATGCACGAGAAGCAAGCAAAGTGATGAGGCCTATTGGTCCTGCTCCCATGATCAATACATTTGTCTCAGGACCAATTTGTGCACGGCGACAGGCATGGACACCAACACTGAGGGGCTCACACATAGCTCCTTCCTCCAAGCTCACATTGCCAGGTAGTTTGAAACAAAGATTCGCAGGGTGCACTACCTGGTATCATAAAACAAAATTCATGTTTCTTATCACCAGCAGTGCCTCAAGACAACAATAACATGTGTTGTATAAAACTCATTCAACAACAATTTGATCACCTTGTTAGCTAGAGATCCATTGGTTGGTGGAGAACCAAAGAACTTCATCTCTGGACATAAATTGTAGCGACCTTCTTTGCAAAGATTGCATCTTCGGCAACTGATTCCAGGTTCCAATGCTACTCGATCACCAACAGCTAGAGACTTCACTTCACTCCCAACTTCTTCTACGATCCCAGCACATTCATGTCCTATAACCATTGGCTTCTTGACAACAAAGCTTGCACATCTCATTGTCTGTGATCGTGAAAACAGTATTCACGTATAACATTTAGGACATGATCAGTAGCTAACAAGAGCCAATAGAGCAGGATTACATTGTTAAGAAGGCAAGAACTTAGGACAGACCTAATATCAGTCCCCCAACTATATATAGTTTACCAATTGAGTCTCTCAACTACGAATTTTATCAATTACTGTTAAATCAATTAGAAAATGATCTGGCAGATCATAGCCACTGGTTTTGGAAACAGGATGTACTCTGCACTATTTTGTGTTTAAAGATATTGCTAGATTCCATGATTTAAGAAAAAAGAAAAGAAAACGAAAAAAGGAGGGACTCAATTGATAACATTAGTAGTCAGGGATTCTATCAAGAAATTATATGTTGCTGGGGTACTGATATGAGGTTTAAGACTGGATTTTCACCTTGAAGTGATGAACATCACTTCCACATATACCAAGTGCTTTGATCCTTACTTTAACATCAAGAGGACCTATAAAATTACATCATTATATATATTAAACATTCAGTTTCTTTAACAATTTCTAATAGAAGATTGAAATTAAGTTAAATGAGAAGCAATTATAATGTTTTTGACTCAGAATTGTATGATCTAAAAGGAGACTAGACCTTACCAAGAGGAGGAAGATGGTAAGGCTGAATCTTAAGGGTTTTGATCCCAAGAAGCCAAGCAGCCTTGTTCTCTACTTCTTCCTCTTCTTGTTTGCATGCCATAACATCAGCAGCACCACCACCACCATGTGCCATCTCTCACTTTCTTTCTGTTCTTCACTGTTTTTTATCAAATGGGATTCTTAATTGTATCTTCTTCCTTGAGAAGATGATCGAAAATGGCATCCTTTTGTATAGAAGAGAATCTTATCTAATCCAAAAACCTCCGTTTTCATTTTGTACTAGTAAGCTAGTGTTGCTTCCTTCCAGCCCTGTATTGCTCATTGTCTTTTACTGAAAAGTCCATTATTTATTGGACTGAGAAATGCTAATGACCTACCAGCCCTTATCTGCTGCATCTGCTTTGGCTTTTACTGAAAGCGATCGATCTTTAACTTTTGTTTGTAACCTGTAAGCTTCATGTCCTTATACTGTGGCAATGGCACCAAAGTCTCAAGTGGCAAATGAAAGAAAGCAAACTTGATGTTGAAAATGCATTAGGTTCCCTGCATGGTTAAATAGAATAAAGATATATTTAAAAAATCAGGATAAAATCAATAGCCGACAGTAATGGAATGGATATGGACAATGAGATATGGATGCCAAAGGTGATAAGAAAATAAATAAGCAGAATATGACCGACAGAATCAATTGAGGTGCTTGTTGTCCAACCCTTATCTCTCCTAGTCATCATATCTTTTCATTTCTTTTTTTCCTTTCTTTATATTTACATCTTTCATGGCCTTGTGAATACAGAATCTTAGTGCTTGTTGATCTCACACCCTAAAGCTTCTGACTTACAGTCTGTGTGTGTCGGCGTTCAAAGAGGATATAGCAAACATGGGCAAAGGAGGGATGTCACATGGGGAAACCAAAGATGGAGAAGAGGAGAACATGGCCGCTTGGCTTCTTGGTGTCAATACTCTCAAGATTCAGCCTTTCAAGCTCCCTTGTCTTGGTACTCACAATCTCTCTCTTTCTGCATCATCTTGCAGTACCAAGTATTATCCAATATTCTTGTTCATGATGTTGTCCGAATATGATATTGTTTATTGACAAATCAATATATATAAGTTTCTATTGAGTGCCCTTTGCTTAATTTGATTTACTGTGTGATTGGTCTGTTTGTTTTCCGTCATTTTTAGGACCCCATGATGTTAGAGTAAGAATGAAAGCTGTTGGTATCTGTGGAAGTGATGTTCACTATCTGAAGGTATGGCTCAACTTCTCATCAATTGCCTATGCTATCCATGCCATTCATTATTGTGATTTGTGTTCTGTATATTATCTACTCATTGGCTAATTCAGTCGACTCTTGATGGGTAGCTGGGATCATGTAAAAAATGAACCAAAAATCAGTATTTGAGGCATTCATGCACATGGTCGAATTCGTAAAGTCTAGGTTCTGTATTCAAGTAATAATCACGGTGCACATTAATAAGTTAGTCCGTTGTTTCCGTGCAAGCAAATGGGGAATTAATGAGTTTAGTTCGAGGTGAAAATGAAGTAAAATGAAAATTATTTATACCAATTACTGGGGTTTCGATGTTGGTGTCTGACAAGTATATTTTTCGGTAATCCTTTTCAGACCATGAAGTGTGCACATTTTGTAGTGAAAGAGCCAATGGTCATTGGGCATGAGTGTGCTGGGATCATAGAGGAGGTTGGAAGTGAGATTAAGAGTCTTGTGCCTGGAGACCGTGTGGCATTGGAACCTGGGATTAGTTGCTGGCGATGCAACCTTTGCAAAGAAGGTCGATACAATCTATGCCCTGATATGAAGTTCTTTGCAACTCCACCGGTTCACGGGTCTCTTGCCAATCAGGTAACAAATATGTTGCATTTCACACTTTAAGTCTGTGTGATCCAATGATAAGAACTACAGTAGTGTAATCATGCATAATTTGTATGGCCTTGCTTGCACAAGGGATCTTTGTATGCTTAAAGCATCGATGTACTTGGCCGGTTTTAGCTTTTCTATTCTATGAACATATAATGGAAATATATACCATCATGTTATTAGCTGGACATCCATGTCTGGAGGTTAATGTAACATTCATGCAGTTTAATGTGTACCGTAAGAACATTGAATAATTCACAAGTCTCGTATCATTGAGCCTCTTGGAAAGTTTCTGTAACCTGTCATTTCCATAGTAATGCGTCAATGATAGGTTTGAACGACTCCTGTTGCCAGTGGTTGAGTCTCTGGAATTGCATATTTTTTACATTGTTTGAAGAAATGAATGAGGTGCAGATGGATTTACATGGGAAATAGAGATAGCGTTGACGATTCTTTCATTCTTGTCAACAGGTGGTGCATCCTGCAGACCTGTGTTTTAAACTGCCAGATAATGTCAGCTTGGAGGAAGGGGCAATGTGCGAGCCTTTAAGTGTTGGAGTTCATGCTTGCCGTCGAGCTAATATTGGTCCAGAAACAAATGTGTTGGTCATGGGAGCTGGACCCATAGGACTTGTTACGCTGCTAGCAGCTCGTGCTTTTGGAGCACCCAGAATTGTCATTGTGGATGTGGACGGCTATCGTTTATCTGTCGCCAAGGATCTTGGTGCTGATGAAATTGTTAAAGTTTCAACGAATCTTCAGGTTTCTTATGCATATATTTCAAGTTTTCTCATTACGCAGTAGAATCTTAACCTCATTCACATATTATTAAGAATTATGACAAGTTTGTCTCTTGTTAGCATAGAAAGAAATACAGAATAACCCGACAGCCTAAAATCTTCATGAATCGATTCAGATGGTAAATGGATTGGTAATTCGATAACAGATGTATCCAGCCTGGGGTTTTTTCTGCTTTAAAGACAACCTGAAACAACCCAAATCAAAGTTGTACCCTTTTCATTTCCATTTTATTCTCGAACTACCTAAAACATTCTCTTCTGATCAAAATTTTACAGGATGTAGATCAAGAAGTGGTATTGATACATCAAGCTATGGGGACTGGAGTGGATGTCACTTTTGATTGTGCAGGCTTTAACAAAACCATGTCAACAGCTCTGAGTGCCACTAGGCCAGGAGGAAAAGTTTGCCTTGTAGGGATGGGTCACAATGAGATGACTGTCCCTCTAACTCCAGCTGCTGCAAGGTAATTGATAGTACTCCTTTTTCTTCTAGTCTTTCGGTTAAGGCTATGGTCATGGAATGGAATTGTTATGCGGTGGATAAATGAAAGCTCTTGGTGCAAAAAAGGAAAGCAAGATGAGAATATCCCACTAAGAATTTACAAATGAACTCCGAGTGTCAATACTATAGGGGTGCCTCATATATCACTGTTCACATTTATTGAGAATTTCACGTGCTTTGGCTCTTTGCTATTTCAGGGAGGTTGATGTCATCGGTGTCTTCCGCTACAAGAACACATGGCCACTATGCATTGAGTTTTTGAGTAGTGGTAAAATCGACGTAAAACCCCTGATAACTCACAGGTTTGGATTCTCCCAGAAGGAGGTTGAGGAAGCTTTTGAGACCAGTGCTAGCGGCAGTACTGCCATCAAGGTCATGTTTAATCTGTAAAATCAGCTGAGAACTTGTCCTACGAGAATACTAAAAAAAAAATATAAAGAAGGAAGAGAGCGATGGGAAAATATGCAAAAAGAATCTTGTAAGGGGCTTATATAATTAGTAAACTTTTCTAAATAATGACGTGATGCCATCTGTACATTTGCTCTTATTTCTTGTAATGTCTGTTTGGTACATTTATAAGGTTTTACATGTAGCTGTAAATTATGAGAATTTCTCTGACGAGAGGAGAGACGATTGAAATTGTCGACGATGTTTTTCCATTATCATCTAAGGCGACTGCTCTCTGCATTTCCAATCTTTTCGCTCGCTGTTTCATTTGATTTGTTGCTGGAGGAATGTCCTGTATAGCAGCAAATTTCTTCTTTTCCTTATCTTTTAGCTGTGGTGTAACTGCTACGGAAACAAGAACCATGGCATGAGTTGCACAACTGCGGTGGTGCACGGCTAAGCACTCCAGGCTGTTGTGTTCGAGTACTAGTACAGAAGGTACAAAAGTAATTATATTTGAAGAAAAATCTTAGTCGTGCCCATTAGGGTAAGCATCCCTGTCACCTTTCGGCAATTGGTGTTTGGTGATCATCATAAGATCAAGATATTTTACTTAAAGATAGTTTCTTGGTTGAAGTTTCGAAGCAAAACAGAAGCTTCCAGTATTAATAGTAAAAAAATCAAAAAAGCAGATCAGAATTGCAAGTCGTTTTTGGTTTGATTTGAGGAATACAGAATGGGTACAGCAATGCCAAGACCAGTAACAGCAGTCGTGAATCATTGAAGCAACTATGAAGCAGCATCTGTACAGAGCACTCAAGGCGGCAATTTAACAGTAGCCATGAATCCTTTGAGTAATAGTGCAATTTTCAAATGTTTTCTCTAAAGCTCGAGCTGTTAAATGTCTACTCCTTTCTGTTCAAACAGGTCAGAGTTAGTGTGGGACTGTAGGGAGACCTTTTTTAAATAGCTCCCGAGGCATTAACCGGGGTCTGTATCAGGCTGATGATATTCGTGTGGGACTGTAGGTAGACCTTTTTTTTAATAGCTCCTGAGGCATTAACCGGGGTCTGTATCAGGCTGGTGATATTTGGAGCACAGGAGTTATTCTCTGCGTTCTGTTTCCAGCTAGGGGAGCCACTATTTTGGGCTAGGACTTGGTCTAGGATAGCTGATGCATTAAGGGAAGAGGATCTGTGGTTTCAACCGTATCCTTGGGGTGAAATATCCGAATCTGCAGAGGAGTTAGTCAGGGATTGTCTGTATGGATCCCTCGTGAAGGCTAAGCGCTCAGCACTTCCTAAAGAATGTAGTTTTTTCATCCGTTTTCTGTTCTGTTGAACTTCTGGAAATATTGATGAGGATGCTGCTTCATTTTTAACAACAATGCATGCTCTCTCGAACTTAAAAAAGAAACTGCAGCAGGAAAACTTCATTGCGTTCTAAATTCTGGTGTTATTTTTAATATAACGTGCAAATGACCAGTCTTAGAGTCGAGAAATTTCTCCTGTCACCGATTGTTTGAGTCTAATCAGCGTGGTAAGCCTACATTGCCTGCTAGAGAATCTCTCCAGTCAATAATTATTTCTTTTCGCAGATCTGTCCTGGATCGACACAGGACCCCAGATAACCCACTGGTTTGGATTCTCCCGTAAGGAAGTCGACGACCCCTCGAAACCAGTGTTCACAGTGGTTTAATCTGTCCAGATTTGTTACAGGCTGAGAAAACTGTTTGAACGCCACGGAAACAGAGAACAAGTAATTCATTGAAAGTTCATCAATGAGCGTTCCTGCCCTGAATTTTCCACATCAATTTACAATCCACCCCGCTACAAAGAAGCGAGAAAAATTACACACGGGACACGCATGCTCTTGTCAGCTTTCATCACATACCATACAAAGGAATCACCTTTTGAATCATCTTATGCTGCTATTTAGCCCCCCCAAGCACCAAGCTTTGACCATAACTGCCCAACCAAATCTCACACTAGGAAAAATAACACCCAAAGTTAAAAGAAACCACCAGGTAAAGATATACAAATATGTACAGTATCTGTGAGTGCTGCAGAGAGGGTTGCGACTGAAAATTTGATCATCAGTAACTCCTATTCTACATTCCTGAAGACATTGCAGAGAAAGTTGCAAAAGGTAAGGAACTCTTTCCAAATTATTTTGGAACTCAATTGACATACAATGATCAAAACACCGCCAATGCTATGAACTTCAGTATGACTTGGATATCAGCAACGTGTTTCTTCTTTCTGTAACTATGGCACTCTATAACAGAAGGAACCCAAAACTAGCAATGTCTTCTTAATTTATTCCTCCCGCAAACTTACATCACAAGAGAACCCCGTAAAAGAAAAGGTTACAATTAAATTATTGAGAAGGAAAAAATGCATGATGACACATAAAAAGTAGAAGTGGTCATCAAGTTGTGGCAGTTGGTACAGCGACAGAATTCAACACTCTCACTAGACCAGTGCCATCACCAGTGAAAAATAGGCCCCCAGGACCAGTTTGAATGGCACGAATCTCTTGTTTGGCAAACATTTTTCCCTTTTCTGAGAAACTGAACATGGTAAAAGGCATTAAAATTAAGAACCGCAAGTCTGAACAAAGGAATATGCAAAGGAACAAAATTAAAGTCGACACACAAAACTAGGATTAACAAAAAGAAAAAGCAACTGCTGAAAACTCACGATGGTAAATCATAGAGGTGGACTGAATTGTCATTACTCGAGCATAGCAAGACTGGCTTGCCTTCCGGATCATGCATCCCACAAAGGGTAAGCAGGCCCTGCAGAAGGTAGGTAGTTAAGTCAATGAACTATCCTCTTGTCCATCAATATGATTTGAAAAGAACTGAATCACTATTAGAAGGATAAAAAAGATCTTTTCATGGCGTGACCATCTTATCATGAACATAAAGGTTTTGATGTTTCTGCAATCAACATCCATTCATCAGAACCCAAGAGTGACGTGCTTATATAATTCATAAATACTATCAATGTGACAATTTATAAATACTCTAATAAATCCAGGCCATTATTGAACCTTCCTTGTGAGACCTCACAAAGCTACACTATACAAACAAACAACCAATGGTTCAGGCACAGAACTTTATTGAGATCTAAGTAATACAGAGTCTTACAGAACAAAAGAAGCAAGATTGATGACCTCGTATGGACAATGGTATTTCTGTAATTTCAGATTTGCTGGAAAATGTGAAAAAAGGTTAATTTCAATTTAGTATTCTACCAGTCCTAAAGTAAGGGTTTTTTTATTCTAAATAGATTTCTTCTATAGATTAATTAGTCGATGTGGGACTACGAGTACCAGTATCTCTATATAAATGTTATGTAGTATTTGATATTTTAAAGACGGTTGACGAATAAAATTCCAACAATTTGCTGTCGATTCTGTGACTCAATTTCCCTTAGGTATGACTCCTAAGAACCAAAACTCAGGTTTTTCTATCCTCTAGGTGTGGCTCCAAGAATCCTATCCTGCCCATATACTTTCTCAAATTCCAGCAGAAATCCACAAAAACACAGCCCTAAAAAAGCCTCTAAATGTCAGATTCAGAGCAGTGCCCCTAACAATTAGAAGACCACATGCAACAATAAGACAACATCCCAAATATAAAAGGCTATCATGGTCATGAATGAAGGTCATGTTTCTAGTAACATCTTGAATGACTGGATGCCCAGAAACAGCACCAGGAACTCAGATCAAATTCATCAACATGCTCACCAAGTCATTTTTACATCAATATTCTATTGATATCCACATACTGAAATTCAATGAAAAATAAACAAGTAGAACTGCATAACCTACATGTTCTTCATTGTGAGTGAATGTTACTTCTAAGTTTCCACTTTCTGTAGCAGCCCACACCTGAAACAAAAAATATTGAGAGAACAACTAAATAACCTTATCCCAGTAGAAGCGGAAACGAGATGCATAATATTAATATACGCAAACCTTTATTGTTTGGTCCAACGAGCATGATAGAAGAAACTGTTCCCAGCATAGTAGCGACATGACTACTGAAGTATGATCTGTCAGCGTCTGTATACATTGTAAAGTTTCAAGGTTCCAGACCTAAGAAAAAGTGCATGATGAAGAAATTGTTAAAAGAAAAGGCAGAAGAAAAGTACATGGGAGAATCAAACCTACTATACTAGGTTCTAACAACCACTGGAGGTAACAAAAGATAAAATTCCACATGGCACCAAACCAACTTACTTTTATAGAATGGTCCATGGAGCCAGAGTAGAGTCTATTAGCTCCAACAACTAAAGAAACAACGGCCATTTTGTGATCCTTTAGTGATACAGCTGGTTCAAAGTTGTAAGTAGCTGCATTGAATTTCCATACCAATATTGACCCATCCTACACCAAAGAAAATTCAGTGGTCAAAGTTATTTCTCAATTCAATTCCAAACAATCTAGCATGCACAAACACCCACCCATACAATGTTAGTCTAGGCATAACTATGTGAGAGTACGTATAATGCAAACAAAATCTCTAACAGTATGAAAAAGATACTTTCCAACATTAAAAATAATGGTGGACAGTACATGGTGGGAGCATGAGAAAAAATAGTCACTGGAGGTAACAAAAGATAAAATTCCACATGGCACCAAACCAACTTACTTTTATAGAATGGTCCATGGAGCCAGAGTAGAGTCTATTAGCTCCAACAACTAAAGAAACAACGGCCATTTTGTGATCCTTTAGTGATACAGCTGGTTCAAAGTTGTAAGTAGCTGCATTGAATTTCCATACCAATATTGACCCATCCTACACCAAAGAAAATTCAGTGGTCAAAGTTATTTCTCAATTCAATTCCAAACAATCTAGCATGCACAAACACCCACCCATACAATGTTAGTCTAGGCATAACTATGTGAGAGTACGTATAATGCAAACAAAATCTCTAACAGTATGAAAAAGATACTTTCCAACATTAAAAATAATGGTGGACAGTACATGGTGGGAGCATGAGAAAAAATAGAACTTTAAGGATAATCCATGACCATGAAAGAAGAAGATTACCTGCGTACCAGCAAATAACAAATCATTGCCCACAACCAGAGCATACACTTGTCCAATAGGCCCATTAAGACTTAGGTCAGTGTTAGTTTGTGTGTTCCACGCCTGCAAAAGAATTGTGTTAGAGCCATTTCCATGGAGGTAACTTTGTTCTGAACATTGTTATAAATTAGGTTTAGAGTCATAAAATGGAAGGCAAGAACAATGAGAGAGGCTTGCCTAACCTTGACAACATTTGGAAGGCCAACAAAAATCCAAGGACCTTCACTAATCAAGCAACCAACCTCACCACCAAGATTAATCACACCCATACACTGCCAAAACAACAGAGGCAAACAACATTCATATAGCAAGTTTTTCACTAAACATTTAGATGAGCAAAAAAAAAAAAAAAGAGTTGATAAAGGTAATATTTTCCATAAAAAATAATAATTTTTTATATACTATAAAAAGGAAAATGGTGAAACTTGAAGCAACTCCCAGCTGGTATCTTGCTTTTAAATATCTCAATATAATCATAGTCTTAGCTTTAACAGAAATTGGATAATTGATCCAATACAAACATTAGAAACATCAATATGAAACACCAGCGCTCCAATCAAAAGCACATCATTAAAATTCAATTACAATCATAACGTTCATGTCTACCGAAAAAATTAACCAAATTCAAACTGAAAAACAAGTAAAACTTCAACCTGTCCAGACTGGCAATCCCAAACTCTAACAGTCTCATCTTTACTCCCTGTATACAGCTTATCAGACCCAGATGGTAATGCAATCCCACTAATCACCTGCTCACATCAAAAAGCACAAAATCAATCACCAAATCCAAAACCCACAAAAACAGATTACCAAAACCCTCACAAAAAAACAAACTCAACCTTTTGATGCCCTTCAAGTTGAGTCAACAAAGAAAACCCATCACCTAAACTCCAAGAATGCAAATACCTACACTTATCACCAAAACTACAATTCTCTTGTATCCAAAAATTACACACTTTCTCCACACTTACCCTTTTCACCCCTCTAACATCACCTTTATTTCCAAATCGCCCCCAACTATTACTATAATTACTATTACCACCCCTACCACCCCTCCTTCCTGAAAACGAGGACGAATCATTTCCCGCAAACCCTCTCTTCGCTCCTCCTCCCCCGTTCACAGACGCATGCGGCAGCGGTGATGGAAGTTCACGGTGGAGAAACGGACATGGGAATCTATTGCATTTTCCAGCTCTCCAGTGGTAACAGACCTTCTGGTTCTGCTGATGCTGATGGTTATGCTGATTTGACGTGTCGTTCACTGATTTCCCGCCTCCTAATCTGTGAAAAACTCGCTTGTTTGTGATGGTGGTGTTGCCTCCGTTATAGTCCAAATCCATTGATTCAAGATTGGATTTTTTGAACCGAAATCTTCGAACTGAACCTGATCATGAAAAAACCTAACTCAATTGTTCGAATTCGTAGGGAATTTAGGGTTTAATTAGAAACCCTAATTCTGGAGTTCTTGTGAGAGATTTTGATTTGGGGATTCTTTTTTTTTTATTTTGAAGATAGAAGGAAGCGTGAAGTTCACGATGATGTGGAATTTACCATATTATCCTTTCAATGAGAGTATTTATCGTGACGGATCTGTTTCCTGTTGTATTGGGGAACTGACATGTGTTTGATGACGTATGGTGTGGTGTCATCGAGTGGTAGGAATGAGACTGATGGAATACATTGCAACACATGACAGCAAATCCGATTTGAAAAGGATTTAATCTTGATTTAGGAATACCCATGCTGGAACTTAGAATATCCCAATCTTTGAAATAAAATTATGGTATCACGGAGCACAGCAGAGATAAATATAAACGGGAGGGGAATAAAAATATAAATAGAAAGTAAATATTTTTTATAACATTCTCACAATTTTAAAATAAATTTATATATTTTTAAAATAAAAAATAATATCAAATATTGATCTAACTAGATTTGAATAGGTATGTAATTGATTCATGATTTAATTAACTTAATTAAACTCAATTCAAATCTTGAATGAGTTAAAATTAAAAAAATATATATATATTTTAAATAACAATTATAAAACCATGTTAACAATAGGCTTCCATAACTATGATTAAATAACTTAGACTATTTTTCTAAATTCATTCCAAAAATAGAGAAATTAAGTGTAATTAGGGAAATTAAGATATGTTTAGGGATCAAAAGGGATGATTAAGGAATTATAGAGTTATTTTGAAAAGAAAAGAAAATCAAAAACTAGGGTTTAAGAAGAAGGAGAAAAGAATTCAAGGTTTTCCTGCATTCCTTCCTTGAAACATTCTTTCATTGAAATAATGGACATATTGTATGTAATTAAGTGTTATAATTTAATATTTTGGTGAATAAATGCAATTATTTATATTATTTAAAATTAGAGATTTATTTTGTAAATTATGTAATGATGAAATTTGTGGCTTGTTGATGATTATAAGCATGTGTTAAGATTAGGTAATTGATTAATATTTTTTTATAAAATGAAAGAAATAAACCCCTTCCTTTTAGTGGTCACTTTTGGCCAGAGGAAGAAATGGGAAAGAAATTAAAAAAAATTATATAACTAATTAAAATTATGCTAAATAGCATGTGTATAAATGTAAATGGAGAGCAAAAATAAAAAAATTTAGAGGGAGAAAGAGAGAGAGAAAGATCCTTCCATACCCTTTCCATTAGTTTCAGCCAAAATTACCATGAAAGAGGAGGTGAGGTCCTTCCATATCCTTTCTACTGATTTCAATCAAGATTACCAAAGAAAAAGAGAAGGTTGAGCTTCGGCCCTTGACAATGAGGCAAACATATTTATTTAGGATTAATTAACGTGTTCTATGATGATGATGATGATGATCAATAAAAGAAATTTTATCCCCTAACAAATAAGAAATTCAGTTAAGCATGTGATAGAGCATTAAATAGAAAATACATAAATCATATTGAGTTATGTTAATTTTAAATTGAAAATTTTATATGACAAAAAAATTGATTCTTATGATGAATGAAAAATTAGTAATTTAATAATCTTGGTAATATAGGTGAGTCTATAAAGTTAAACCTACAAGTATTAGGTAGGTCTTCAATATCTTGAAATAATTTATTAGTTTATTTCAATAATTCTTTAAAGAATTTCTTTTAATTGTATTTTTAGTGTAAACTTGTGAAATAAAAAGGATAAAAATAATATCCTTTTGAATCGGCACGATGAAAGATTATTTCTTAGTTACTAAAAAAAATACCATGTTGAATGAGTATGTCAAAAGATTTTTTTTTATCAAAGAAAATAATGTCATGTTTAATGAGCGAGTCAAAGGTTATTTACGGACTAGTAAACTAGCTAAAAATGTTATTTCTTGATTAATAAAAATAATACTTAGTTAAGGATTGATATTAACATTAACATATTCTAGTTAAGTGTATTTTGTTTTTAGATATATTCTAGTTATTTAAATTTGCAAAAAAAAAAGCAAAAAAACAAAATAATATTAACCTTGATCAATCAAAAAATGGCTAATTTGCAAAATTTGAAAAAGGTCAAGAATAAAAAGTATTGTAGGAAAAAAAATCAAATTTTTTTGTAGCAATCCACAATAATTGCTTCAGATAAATATTCTAAATTTAAGTTAATATTTTAAATTTACAGCTCATGAAATTACATATCTAATAATTAAAAAGTATAATTCTCAACCAATTTAATATTAAAAATTAAAATTAAAAAAAAATCTTCAAATTAAAATACTTACCAAACCCAAAAAAAAAAACAACGTTAAAAAAATTAGCATCAATTATAAAAGAAGAAAAAAATCAAGAAGGTGAAGTTAAATTCAAAAACTATTTAAATAAAAAGAATAAGAATAGAATATAACAGCTAAAAAATTAAAAAAAATAATGAAACTGAAAACATGATCAAATTTGAGAAACTCATTAAAATAAAACAAATAAAAATAAAATAAAGGAGGAATGAAATCAAAACAACAAATAACTTGGAGGACTGATTTGCAAATTTAAAGGTCGTACATGGATTTGCTAGAGAAAAGAAAATAAAATAAAATGGCAACAATGTAGATCTATCAAACTTGGATCTATCAATCACACGCGTCATAAAAAGAAAAAAGAAAGATTAAAACAAATTAAATAATGTGATAGAATAATAATTTTGACCTTTGACATCAGTCTGATATGCTATCTGAAAACAATAGTGTCTCACACATTCACTTGTACAGTAAATATATTAATAATTTTTATTATTTTATATAATTTATGAAAGTACCACATTTCTTTTATAACCAAAAAATTATTATAAAAAAATCATTGTAAAATGAAAAACAAGCCCTTCTAGTTAAGCTTTTAAAAATTCGATTTCAAAGAAAAGAAAATCATTAAATCGTAGCAAAAAATATAAAATATAAAATATCAAAAAACACCCTAGACCTAGTTAATTTTTTTTTACAAGGAAAGTAATATTTCTCTATAAAATATTAATAAATAGACTTAGATGTCTCTAAACAATCTTAAAATGACAAATGAATTAAGAAAGAAAAACATTTTTTCTCTTTTAAAAGCAGTTTAATGTTAAAAAAATCATCAATTTACTATTTCCATAATAAAAAAAGACATGTACAATACCTTTTCCATATTATTAATATTTCTTTTAATATGTTTGTTTAGGTAAAACTCCTAACGTTAATTTATTTGGTGTGAATTAGGGTTATAATCCATTTGTTTATGCAGTCAACCGCGGCACAACACATACACACAATTAATGGTGGGAGACATCTATGCACCCTCTGTTTTATCTTTTAAAATTCTCTATTAATTTTTATTGATCCGTCCATCAATTGTTCTTACCAATACAATTAAATAACATATAATATTACGCAAAACAAATGTTTTAACTTTTAAACAGACAGACCTACTTAAATTCGCTCAACTCTTATCTAGTTCATTAACTAATTTAAATTGCTCGATTAATTTTGACCAAGTTTAAGGTATGATATGCATGGATTTAATTGAAAAATAATCAAGGATTAAATTATAATTTACTATAAAATATAAGGCAAAAAAATTCATGCCTTAATAAGTCATCGTTTAAACTTCATGCTTTAAGATAAGTTTAAAATTACATACCATATATCTAACACTCTCAAGTCTAAAAAAAAATAAACAAATTAAATTTATAATTGTAAAATATAAACGAATGAGGTTAGATACACTTATGATTCAAATCCGAGCCAACTATATGCATGAACACTGCTAATCATACACGTATGATATTAAGACAAAATTAGTAGAAGGACCTTTAAGCTACAAAAGAAAGAATACAAGGACGTAAAGAAAGAATGCAGGGACGAACCACACCATTAACGCATATGAATTACATATTTACGAAACAAAAAAGTGGGTGTCTGCGTTCTGAAAAGTAAATAATAAATCAAGCTTAAAAGCATAATTAACAACTATTGTAACTCGAAAGTAAGCTTTACAGAACCAAAATGTCTCAAAAAGACGAGTGACTTAAATGGTTTCGTCAGCATAATTAACTAGCAAGCTTGAAAGCATCAATGAAGAGGCCATAAGTGAATCCCATCTTGAAATTGTTGAGAAGAGCAATGGGGAAGGTTACCTTCGGCCGGCTGTAATAAAACCTGGTCACATACTCCGTTAATAAAACACATACCACAGCAGCGATCACATCATTTACTCCTAATGCTCCGAATGACAGAGAAATTGTTTGTGCCACATAAAAGCCACCTAACAAGGAAATTCCCCCAAAGAGGGCCCTCCTTGATGGCCTACGAAAATAGTTCCTCGAGAGTTCGGGAATGGCTCTGATGATATCAATTAGCCTTCGAGGCCCTTCATTCTCTTGCACAGCTCGGATCCTGAGGCGGCGGGTTGAAGATCTGAAAACAGAAGTTCCATATTTTATACTGGAAACTCTTCTCTGAGGAGCAAACCCAAATTTGAGGGGGCACGTTGTGATCAAACTCACATACTGTGCCATTATATAGTATGCTGTTGAATTGTCAATCAGAATACATATCCTGGAAAGTAAAATGCAGAAACAGTTTGCCAGTGAGGCCTTGAAATGTATGAGATCTTTCCAGCAAAGGAAAACAAACAAACAAACACATGCTAAAATAGAGAGGTGCAGTCATTCCTTACCCCCTTTGTTGAGGAAAAATGTGGGAACATAAAAACTTTTAAGGCCTATCGATCGAGGGGAAAAAATGTCTTGTTGGATCAAAACTAGGGAAAAATAGAAAACAGGATTCGGGTCCTTATGATGTTATATCCATTAGATGGACTAAGAATTGACTTACTATCAAGATTGAATTGAAAGTCTTAAGTAGGTGATGATTCTAATCTTAAAGTCGTCCATGCTGCAGAATACAAAAGCTTGAAGATGGGTTTGAAGGAGGTGGTTTCAAGTATGTGATGTGATCATAAATGATTATTTCACATCAAGTTAAGGATTTTCAAGAGATTCCTCATTGCTCCAGAATACAAAAGCTTGAAGATGGGTTTGAAGGAGGTGGTTTCAAGTATGTGATGTGATCATAAATTATTATTTCACATTAAGTTAAGGATTTTCAAGAGATTCCTCATTCTCTGTTAATCTATTTGAAAATATGGGGCTTCGTTCATGCTGAGAATGTCAACAGAGAACAAAAATGTCTTGGTGGATTTACTTTTCAAAACCAATTATGTCCAAACGTTAAATAGTCTTATAATCAATATTGATGGAATTTGTTTTGTAGAAGAGTGGTTCTGTCACTGAGACCTAGACACTGTGCTCATAAAATCCTGCTCCAATTTGATAGCAAAATTCTAAGCACCATATCCCATTAAAATTCTAAACCACAGATCTAATTTTAGTTTAAATGGAATCTGGCGCATAAACACAAAAGAAATCACAAAAAAAGAAAACACATACACAAACAATAAGCAATAAGCAATAACAGCATCTATATGGCAATTACTAAACTAATCCCCATCATTCTATTCAGTAGCTAAGACTTGAAGGAAAAATTGCTGAATCAAAATTTCTTTTCTCCTTCCACCGTTTTCTAAAAAAACAACCACAGAAGAAGATTTTAAAGACAGCATAACAAAAAAGAATCAAACTAGAAAAGGGAAAGAACCCACGTAGTAGAATTCATTGCATAAGTATAAAAACCAGAACTTGAGGAATAAGAGGTACCAAACTTGAGAAAAGAATCAAACTTTACGATGAAGAGAGAGAATACAGAAATGGGTTTACCTAAAAATCCAAGACCAGAGGCTTTCCGAGCTCCATTACTGCGTTTCTCTATTCACCAGGGGTACCAAATTGGCTGACGAGTGTGGGAGAGAGACTTGAGTAACCAAAATGGTAAATCTCACATCAATCCCGTAAATCTAAGATAATTATGACTTTAGTCCCCGCACAAACGACTTTCTGAATTAGATCCTAACATATGATGCATGTCAGTGGCTTTTGAGCTCTAAGTAATAGGGATAATAATTTCACCTGATTCAGTAAGCACCCGATGTTGTATCATTTATCCAGTTGACTGCAACTAGCCTTCGCCCAGTTTTATATATAACATGTCTTTCTACCTATTTTTATCATGACATCTATATTTAATAAAAAATTCCCTCATTTATAGATGACAGATTCTCTTGGAGTTCAGCTGGTTTTTATCATGACATCTATATATATATATATGTTTATTTTTAATATTTATATATTTTTTATTTGGTTTTTTATCAGAAAATTTCCAAAACTTTTAGTTATCAAAAGAGCTGATTTACTAATGTTATTTTATTTCTAATTTTTATTTTTATAATTATTAATTAACCTACTAAGTTAAGGAATCTTATTAAAAATTAAATTGACTGCATTTAACTTATGGAATGCTATTGAATTTTAAATGAACTACAAGTAATCGCTTTCATTGCTAGTTATTAGTTAAGAATAATTAAATTGATTACAACTAATCATTTTCATTAATGATTATCATAATTCTTAATGATTTCACAAACAAGGAAATCCTATTGAATTTTAAATTAACTAAAACTAATTATTTCTAATGATAATTATCATATTTCTTAATTAACTTACAAGAAAATTTAAATTGACTACAATTAATTATTTTCATTAATAATTATCATAATTATCAATTAATCTAGTAAATTAAGAAATTTTATTGAGATTTAAATTGATTCCTATGAAGAAATTAATTTCGAACTTATCAAATCCTTAACAGTTCTAGTTATAATGTGAGATTTAAATCTTATTAAAAAATTAATTAAAATAAAGAAAATATCAAACATAAATATTATAAGTTTAGTAAAAGATACAATGTAATTTTTAAAATTCAAGTAAATTTAACGATTTTAGCATCTAAATATTTTTTTAATTCAATTTAAATATAAAATTTTATTTATATTTCTTTCTAGTTCATAATTCAAAGAGATTGTTAGATTCCAATAATAATAAAAAATTATTATTGATATAAATTTAAACTACCAAAATTAATGATATTTATGTTAAATAACTTCATTTAAGTGTGTTTTTCCTTTAAAATTCATGAAAAGGAATATAAACTCGATTTAAATTTGATTTTTGAGGTTTTAAATAAAATTTAAAAACAAATTGTTTTTTTTTTAAAAAAAATTAGAGTAAACCACATATTCCAAAAATAATAATTAAATACTTGATCACGTGAGCCTATGAGGCCCAAAAAGCCTGACTTTTGCTTCTTCTTTTTTTGGTATTTTTTAAATTAATGATTATGTTTTATATTTTTTTTCTTTAAATTTTTTAATTTATATTTAAATCAGTACTTCTTCTTCTTCTTTTTTAAAAATTTTTTAAATGAAAAATATTTTTTAAATCGTGCTTTTAAATTTGAAGAGTTTTCTATTTATCTATAAATTTTTATTTTTTATATGAATAAAATTTATTTTTTAAAATAAAAATTTTATTCTCAGATAATATTTCTAANGAAAGTTATTCAGTGGACAGAAGCGCTATGACGTGGACTGGCTTCTGTTTCCAAAAAGAAATATCGTACAGCAGATGATGGCCAGTTGTCATGGTTTAACAAAATCTTCAAGGCCGAGAGCCATGTTTTCGTGATTCAAAAACAGTTTTTTAAAAGTTTATTTTTTTATATTTTTAAATTATTTCATTACAGTGATATAAAATATAAATTTTAAATTTTTTTTATTTTAATATATATATTTTTAAAATTTTAAAAGATAAATTACTCTTAAGAATTTGTTTGATACCTTTTAAAACATTTTTTTTAAAAAAATACATTAAAAATATTTTTTTATATTTTTTAAAATTCATTTTTATAGCATAAAATCGAAATATTTTTTTAAAAAAATTAATTTAAATAAAGATAAAAATATTCTTTTTTTAAAAAAAATAAAGATGATCCAAATAAAAGCGAACAGCAGATTGAGATAGGGAGACAGAGAGAAAGGGGCGCTCTATCTTGTCTTGAAGAGCTCAAGGACCCGCCCTGCTCCAACTGTCTCAATCTCTCTCTAACCACGAACCCCCCCTCTCTTTGTATGTTTTAACACGAGTATGTGTAGCTGGTTATGGGATTTTTTTAGGATCTGATTTTGGGGTGTCTTGCTTTCAGGTATAAAACAATGGGTTGGTTTTAAATTTTGATCTTTTTTGTGTGTTTTTGGGGGTTTAGCTGATGGGTTACTCTAGGATTTTAGCATACTGCACTAAAGATTGGGACTTTTTTAGTGTTTGAATGGAATGTGTGAGAAATGAGAGGTTTTACTTGAGTGGGGTGTTTTTTTCCTTAATATATTTATGGAGAAAGTTGGTATCTTGGGGTCTGAATTTTGTTATTTTTTATGTTGTTCCAGATCTAGTTGATCAAGGTGAGATTGGAAGAAGTTGCTAGGTGAGATGTCAAGGTTTTGCCTTTATTGAGGATTTTGTTTGGGATTTCTAGTAATGTTAAGACCACACTCAGCATCGTATCAGGCACGGTAAGGGTCACTGTCACCTTTCAAGAAGCGGTCATAAGAAGTGTTCTGTTAGGATTTTGACCTCTATTCTGGTTTTTGTAACTTGAGAGGAAAACATGAAGGCTTTTGACTTAAACAGCTCTTGCGAAAAAGAGGGGGTTTGGTGGTTTTGAAGTTGATTGAATTGTATGCTGGGATTCTGACTGGTATTTTGGGGTCTGGTGGGGGGAGATAGAACTTGGTATGGCTGTTGGCAAGAGCAACAGCAGCCATGAACCCTTGAAGCAACCCTGCAATTGTTATAGAGTTTCAAGCTTGATTGAAAGCATTTTGGACACAGACCAGACCTCTAATATGAAAGATAGGTATGTTCTTGGAGAACAATTAGGTTGGGGTCAGTTTGGTGTAATTAGAGTGTGCACTGACAAGTTGACTGGAGAGGTACTGGCTTGCAAATCGATTTCTAAGGATAGGCTGGTGACGTCTGCTGATGCAAGGAGTGTCAAGCTGGAGATTGAAATAATGACCAGGTTATCTGGGCATGATAATGTTGTGTATCTCAAGGCAGTTTATGAGGATGAAAATTATGTTCACTTGGTAATGGAACTTTGTGCTGGAGGGGAGCTTTTTCAACAGTTAGAAAAACATGGCCGTTTCTCCGAGGCTGAGGCTAGGGATCTCTTCAAGCATCTTATGCAAGTGGTTCAATATTGTCATGAAAATGGAGTGGTTCACAGGGATTTGAAGCCAGAGAATATCCTTTTAGCTTCAAAATCCTCATCATCACCTATAAAATTGGCAGATTTTGGCCTTGCAACCTATGTCAAGCCTGGTATATTTTCTCATTTCATATCTTTTTTCTTTTTTCTTTTTTTCACCATTTATTTGGCATATTGCCTATTTTCTCTTGGAAAGCTTGAGTTTTCAAACAGAATAATAAATATTTGGATCTGCTCAAACAGGTCAGAGTTTGCGTGGGATTGTCGGGAGCCCATTTTATATAGCTCCTGAGGTCTTGGCAGGAGGCTATAACCAGGCTGCTGATGTTTGGAGTGCAGGGGTGATTCTCTATATTCTCCTTAGCGGGATGCCACCATTTTGGGGTAAGACCAAGTCAAGGATATTTGATGCTGTGAGGGCGGCTGATTTGAGGTTTCCTTCAAATCCTTGGGATCACATAACTCAATCTGCGAAGGAGTTGGTCAGGGGTATGCTTTGCACAGATCCCTCACAAAGGTTTACTGCGCAGCAGGTTTTAGGTGGGTTCAGTTTCAAATTTTACTTTGTGGATATGTGTTCCTTAGTTTCTTTTATAGTTTCATCCAATCAACCTGTTTTATGATCTGATTAGGTGTTGGGATTGTAGATGATTCCTGTAGATGGTTGTACATTATTTGTTCGTTTCTAGAAGTACATGAATTTCTTGAAAAGTATCACTTCCAGTTAGAAGAATCTAAAGTCTTATTCATTGTACGTTCTAAATTATGTATAGAAATCTTGATCACAAGAGAATGGAATTTGGCTGAGATTTCAAAAGCCAAGGCAGGCTCCACTCCCTAATTCTTTTAAGCCGACAGGTCATTTACAACCGAGTGTATTCTTTATTCTACAGATCATTTGTTAGATGGTCCTATGAATTGTTGAATGCATGTCCTTTCTCGTTTTCTCCTCTGATGGATAGTTTTTGCTGTTTATGAACTATGTCATTCCACTGTTTATATTTTGGGTTGTTTTACAAAAATTACGAGTCATCATATCAATGTGGATGGGTTTTGCTTTAGCTGGCTTAAAATGAATCACAACAGATAAGCTGTCCAGTTGACTGGTATTGGCAGGGGCCATATGGTCAAGAAACGCCCCCTTTCACTTTCTCATTAGCTGTTCAGCATGGTTGTGTCTGATCTTGCCTACTACAAAAGACTGCTCTCCCTTTTTTTTTTTTTTTATGTGATGCTTTCTTCAAGTATTTAGTCTTTAAGTCTTTCTTTCTGTAGATAATTCCTGGATGAAGTATGATGGACCATATCCTGAAGAACCTAGTCAACATGAAAAGCAAAGTTGTCAGGAATGGGGTGTAGGTGGTGGCTCATTCTCCACATTGATGTCCAGGGATCAGGATGTCAGCTTTGGCACTGGATCGCCCATCTTTCATGATGTTCATTCTTCTACTTCTAAATGCAGATCGTCGTTTTCTTCTTTCCTAGCGGAGCCATCAACACCTATATTTGCACCTGGAGGATTTTCTTTTCACAACGGTGATGATTCAAATGCCTTGGAATTCATGTTCCCTGTATCCTCAATGCCGAGCTTTGCGTTCTCCAGTGCTGGTCCTGTAATTGAGCTAGGGAGTTCCACATTAGAATTATCTAGTAACATTTCTCAGATAGATTCATTTTGTGGAGGTAATCAACTTTCAGAGATGAGCTTGGGGAAGATGCTTCTGTTGCCTGAGCCTTCTCTATGCTGTGGAAGTGAAGCTAGAGAAACGGAAAACAGACCAGTTGAAGTTAAGAGAGCAGGAGCAGAACTTGGGTCCAGGGCATTGGGAATACACGATAAGAGGAACCGGACTATTGGTCTTGGTGAGTGTGAGCAACTTGATCTCATGGTGACTGAATCAGTCATCCGCTGGGCATCCTGCACCCATCTTCCAACTGCTCCATCCCTAAGGTCCTCTCTCGTCTGTTGAAAGAGAGGAATTGGAAATGAATAGGATTGGAGATGCAGAAAGTGTTGTGCTCACATGATAGTCTAATAGCTAATGTATGTATAATAATAATTATCATATTGTCCCTGTGTGCTTAGACACGGTTTTTAGCCTAGATTTCGTGAACGATGAGTGTTGTCTTTCTGACGAGTTAGTCCTCGGTTTGTTCACTACATGTTGAGTAAATGTTCTGATTGATGGTACTTGCCCGTGTGTATAAAAGTTGGATTTTCATGCCATGAGGTTTTCCAGGTTTCATATTATATTTTCTGAGTGTCTTTTGAATGTAAGCATCTGGAAATCAAATAATAACGGTGTCTTGATCAGGATACCGACTGCAGCTACTTACTGATCTTCATTTCCTCATCTTCTGATTTTGATTCTTCATTGTCTGTCATCAACTGGAACTCCCCTTCAATTTGCAAAGTGCTGTGTTATCATATCAATCAAAATGAATAAATTAGAAACACGATGCATCTACATATTCTCTGTAATCATTCAACAGCTGGTGGCCAGATTCCTAGCTTTGCTTGCACTCCAAATTTTGTGGAAATGGCCAGTGGTGGGGTTCAACAGGAACAGAGACTCAAGTCTCTAAGAGTTGTGGTGTGGTGTGATAATAAACAGGTTGAAATTTTTTGAGCAGATCTCAAGTTTAAATTAGAATATATATTTTTTTATAAAAACTTAAAATAACCAGAATTTTTTTTATTTACCTGAATTTATAAAATAAAAAAGCTAGAGTTTTCTCGATAAAAAAAAAATAGAGACTTGTATTCTATAATTGTCAGGTTTCCATTTCCTTTTGCTCTGTCATGGTGGCAATAAAACATAAAAACCCTCAAGTAGCCTGACAAGGACCCCTTCCAAATTGGAGAGCAGGCAATAAATGCCTCTTGATGCCCCCTATCCTGGGCTATGAACTAAAGAGATGGCATGATTACATCTCCGATGGATTGAAGAAGCAGGTCATCCAGCACAATCATGTATCAATGTTCGGTTATCCCCATTTTAAGAGACAAAAAAACAGTACTTAAAGATTGATGTCTGCCCTCCCTCAGGATTCTCACTGTTCAGGACCCAATTTGTAAGAGCTCGGGAGATAGGAAAGAGGGTACTTTTGCAAGTGACAAAGAGGGTAGGAAATTGAGTTTTCAAGAGGTGATAGCTAACAAAGCTTCCAATTATGACTTCATGTTCAACCACTAGCTAGATGCCAAAAACCCATGTGGTCACCCCACGAGCATGCAAATTTCAGAAATGTTGATTGGCTGCATTCCCCTCCTGTCATTATTCTAAGGTGACATCAGTCATATGTAAAATACATGTCATCCTTGTAAGGAAACCAAAGTTCTTAAATGGGACACGTCCATGACCCGATCAAGGGATCCGCTCACAAGTTATGAGTTAGCTTATTAAATCAACTAAATTAACTTTTATTTTATAGTTTTTTAAAACTAACTCAAATTAGGAGTTAAATTGATGTGTTATTTGATTGATCTACTAGCGGATTTTTAATAACAATACAAGAAACTTAGGGGAAAAAATATTTTGGGTTAACTATATTTTACCCTTATACATCATCAATGTTCCACTTTTACCCATATATTTTAAAAATTCCCTAATGTTACCATCATACTTTTCAAAAAGCTCCTTTTTATGTATTATTATTAGTTATTTTAATCGTGCTTTGCATCATGCCAATTTTTTTTAAAATAAATTGAATATAAAAGCATTTTCAACATGTTTCCTTACATAAAAAATATTAAAAGAAAATAAAAAAAATTATGTATGTATCTAATTAAATAAATTAATAATCATCTATGATAATATATATAAAAAAGTTATTAATGATAATTAAAAATATATTTAAAAAAGTTAAGAGACAAATATAGATTAAGATATTTGATATCACAATACAAATTATATACCTGGCTGTATAACTCTATTTATTAATGTGATTTTTTTAATCAAATGATACTAGAAATAAACACATAAGAAAATATCTTGCAAGATTGCACTTATTAGAAATATTATCTAATTTTTTTTATTTTAAAAAATAAATTTCAATTATATAAAAAATAATAGATGACTTAGAATAATTTCTTCAAAAATTAAACACATAAAAAATAATTAAAAAAATTATTATTTTTTAAAAAGTCTAGATATAAAAAATAAGAAACCTAAAAGAATGAGTATTAATTTAAATATAAATTATAAAATTATTTAAAAAACACATATAAAAAGGTATGATTTGTTTTTAAAAGAAAAAAATTATATATATATATATATATAAGATAAGGCTGTTGCTGGCCTCTATTTTTTTTTAAATGGCAACTAGGGTAGGCAATATATTATTTGACTTAATTTTCTTAAAAATAATTTCTAAACAACATGTCATTTGGTTTTTTCTAAATTTCTGCTATCATAATGATCGGAAAAATATGGTTTATATTGTTTTGATTTAAAACTTTATTTTCAATCTATTTTTTTAACCCAATAATACCTAGAAAAAGAGCCTAAACATATTGCCAAACCTATAAATGATCTTAAAAAAACCATATAAAAATCTAAAATCAACCTAGAACTAAAAGCTTTATGAGATTAGATCTAGTTTTTAAAGCAATTTCAAGTTGAAATAAAATCTAAATAAAATTTTTCTCATAAAATAAAATCTTGTTAAAACTAAGATCAACCATTTTAGTGGACGAAATTAGTGTCAAAGCTATTTTTTTTTACCACTAGAATTCAGTAATCTCTCTCTAGGACTAAAATACATAAGAAAAATAAATTTTTATATCAAAATTAAAATACAAAAATATAGAGGGGCTGATAGGAATAATATGTAAAGTTTGAGGACTAAAGCTAACTTTTTATGAGAAATTTGGAACCATCACCCATTTATGGTGCCTTTACTATCTTGGTCCTCCATCTTTTAATATTATCTTTAGTCAAGCAATTTGATTTTATTATCTTTTAATTTGACCTAAAAAATATGAAATCCAACAAAAAAATGTTTGAGGAATAAATTTTTTAAAAATTGGATAGCGAGTCCATCGTAAAATATGACAAAACAAAAAATAAATTGTACAATGAATAACCCACATCTTTAATATTTTATATTATTATTATTATTATTATTATTATTATTATCCTTGCATTTATGCTTTTTTTTCCCTATGCGTTTTTATGTTATAATATCTAAAAAAACATTTAAACATAGAATTAAAATTAAATAATAGGCTACTTTTGGTTTAGTAAGGTGATAAGGTATGGTTGAAACTATATTTTATCTTAATTAGAATTTTAAAAGCGTTTGATTAATTAAAACATGCCATAAGGTTTATACAAGTTACACCGAAAAACTATCTTTTGAAAACTTGGCTACAAAAAAATTATAATTTGTTGGTTTTTTTTTAATTTATATCCAAACAACAACTGTAAATTGTACTGTAAACCCAAACACACTGAGGCAATCTTTTGGAAACTAGAAGGGTAATATCGAGAAATTTTAAACTATAGGGATAGATGTGAAACATGAATAAATCTACGAGGCTAGAAAGAATGCTTAGCCGAACATTTTGATTTCCACAAATGAAAAAAAAAATGTAACTTTTTTTTAGAGCCACAAGGTTCATTTTCTTCTTGCCCTAGGAGGCCAAAGCCAGAAGATAAGGTCCGAACTTCGGAACACAGACAACCACATATTTTGGTACTTCATGAAACCATGGAAACTCTTGTGTGCTTTTGGTTACTCCACGTGCATTACCTTACCATTGCTCAGGAGCCAAAGCATAATTCCCAGTCTCTATCTCCTCCTTCTCAGTTCATGCATCTCTAAATCAAACTTTCCAGCAAATGGGTTGTAAGATAAACACCCCAAGCCCTCCATTTCTATTCAAGTTCTCCACAGGGAAACCAAGTCACAGAATCAAAGCCATTGCCCGCTCTTCTTGCGGTCCAGACCAACCAGAATCCATTTCCTCCACCACCCTGCCAAAACCTGGTGTTTACACTGTCAACTTCGAAACTCTAGGAGGTTGCAAGCTTGGAATCTCAAGATATCCAGACTTTGAATATAATGCTCAAGGCGGGACAGGAACTGGGACATGTACCAAGGCCAGAGACAGTAGTGACTTGAATACAGTTTCAGTATCATTTGACATGAAAACTCTGTATATCCCACCATTGACAAGTGGGACCACTAAGTTCTTGGGATTGCCATTGCCACCATTCTTGAAGATTGACATAGTCCCTGAACTCTTTGAAGGGACTATTGACCGGGATTCTGGCAAGGTACACACCAAGAATATCATCAAGCTGTTAGTCCATTAATTTGATAGCGAAAGACTACCATTTACCATTAACAATTGCTTTCCGTGTTTTGTAGGTTGATCTTGAATTCATGGCCAAGTTCTGGTTTTCCGTAGGAACTATTTATAGAGCTCCTCCGCTGCTTGTAAAGACAATACTAACATCAGAGGAATCAACAGGAACAATACGAAGTGGTCAGGGTGAAAGATTGGATAAAGAAGGGAAATGCAGACTGGTAGGTGTCGCTACTGTCGATCCTATTAATGATGTCTTCATGAACACCTTCCTTGGTCTTCCCACAGAGTGCCTGGCCAAACTCAGTGCTGCAATTTCCTTTTCTAGTTCTTCTTGATAATGTCAGGAATTCAATCCTTAACACTGTAGCATGAGCTGTTCATCTTTTTATACAGAAAAATATAGGATATGATAAACCAGAGGCTCAACTGTATGCTCCATTAATAGCATAGCAAAAATATCAGTATCCTCAACACTAGGCATTATCATGGCATTCGAAATGTTATGTATTGACATAGATTTGGATTAATGCAAACAGAAGCACGAAATGGGCTACAAAGTAGGAACTTGTGATAAGAACAGTCATTGCGATGATTGGATCATTTACAGCTGTGCAAAATATGCTATGTCTTTAGGCATTTTAATTGTTTACAAAAGATTAGTTTAGTATAATATATAATTGTGGATTTTCACGAGCTGCAATGCTCGGCTAGACGTGTAGGCTTAATATGGGTTTTATGTTTGGGTTTAGTGGTTGTTGAGTTTGATAGGGGACTACAAGTTTGCCTAAAAATACAAGTCATTTAGTAACAAGGGAGTCTCTAAAACTGAAGGCGGTGAACATACGAGAGAATTGAGAAAAATTATAAGAATTGTAAGGAACATAAAATCAACAAATTCAAATAAAAATATTAATAGAATATTTTTGTTGATAAATTTTGAAGAGATTTTAGCAATAAAAATATTTATTCAGTATATATCAAGAAAATTATAGTGAGAAAAAAATAAAAAAAATAACATGTCATTTTTATCAATATAATTACCGACAGAATTTTCCTTTGATATTTTTTAGAGAGCTTTAGAATTATTTATTTTCTAATTGCACTGTTAATTGTTGTTTTTAACGGATAAAATCATCGATAGAGTAAAAAGTTATTGGTGTTATTTGAAGGTTTTTTAAAAAATTTCAATCAATTTAAATTTTTCATTTAAATATTATAGATAAAATCACCGATGGATTGAAAAATTATCAATGATTGTTGGCAGTTTCTGAATTTCTTTTATGAAATTAAAAATTTAAATTAAATATTACAAATAAAATTATCGATAAAATAATTAAAAAATACTAATATTTAATTATGTGTTCGTAAAACTGTCGCTAACACATCTCAATATATTTTACAAGAAATAAACTCATTTTTTATTATTTTTCTTCTTCTTCTTCTTCATTATATGTAAAAAATATCAATATCTATTTCTTTCTCTTCTCTTCTCTCCTTATCTCTTTCTCTTCTCTTCCATGCTCAGGTATGTCTTCATCTTTTTTCTTTTTTTATCCTTTTAGTTTTTTTCGAGGGATATACTGAAAAAATAAAGTGGATAATTTTTTTTACGTATATGTTTCATCAATAAATTTATCAGTAACAATATTTTTTTTATTACTAATAGATTTACAAACAAAATAAAAATTGCCAATGAAAGATTTAACAACGAAATATTTTTATCGATAATTTTATTAATAAATTAATTACTAACATAATATATATCTATCTTACGCTGATAAAGAATTTTATTTATAAAACTATTAAATATTGTAGTGTATTACAGAGTGAAATAATTGAATATAAGGACTTGGAACTCATCTTATTCACCTAGTTTCTTAAGACATTTATATATCTTCATCATATCAGATTACATGGGAAGTTACAAGAAAATTGATTAGTGGAAATGTTGCCAGCTACCATTAGATATAGTGTCTGACATGATATTGTGAAGTGGTTGATAATGTTAACTACGTCTTTTCTAGAAATAACTATATTAGTCGAGAAAAAAAGGTGCTTACTTTACATAGAACGCGGTGCAGTACATTGCGACATTGATTAAAAATATGGTTTCGATTCTAGTCTAGTGGTGGAAGGGGCTTGTCCCTTTCCTCTGCATCAGGGGTTCGAACCTCACCATGCACGCCTGTCACCCCCGCGGTGCCTTACCTGTTCACTGGGCTTGCAGGATGTTCAGTGAGCCGTGTGGATTAGTCGTGGTGCGCGTAAGCTGGCCCGGACATCACACGAAAAAAAAAAATGGTATCAGCCCTGCACAATAGTTTGTAATTATAAAGAATCTATCAATAATAAATGCATCAAAAAGCTTGTACAAGTGGATGGGATATGATATTGCATTCTGATTGCTCATAACTTGAAAAAAAAAAAATACATTGAGGTGTATGTCTGCAGTTGAAAATTTCTCTAAATAAATTTTTAGGGTTCAAACAGGAAAAGGAGGTGCAATCTGTTTGTGCTGCTCCTCTCTCTCTTATTATTTATTTTCAAATGTGCACCTCGAATATAGAAAAAAAGTGACTAAAATCAATTGAAGCTTTTGCTTGTCTTCAACTTTCAAGCCAGAAAATCTCCTTTGGCTACTTCCAGCCATCGGTTCCTCTCGAAATGGAATTATTAGTGCTTCTGAAGAAAATGAAGAACTCAAGGTCCCAAAACTACGGGTGCTGCAAGAACCAAGAGAGAAATTTAGCAAGAAACCTAGTTGTTTGTCTAGTGTTTTCTGTTCAACTAATGGTAAAATCTAGCAGTTTCAGTCACTCAAATGCCAGTCTTTGGATGCTACCTAATGAAGAGAATTGACCCTCATTATCGAGCAACTCCAATTGGGTCCCTAGTTCTGCAATCCTCCCACCAGAACAAAGTGCAATCTGATAGGGATTCTGAACTGTGCTTAGCCTATGCGCAATCACCAATGTTGTCCTGTCCTTCATTAGATGGTCCAAGCATCCTGGACTAGACGTCCACTAACTGCATCCAGTGCACTAGTGGCCTGAACAGAAGAACAAGATGTTGCTATCCAGACTTGAAATATGATGTTTTTTAAGTTTCCAACACCTGATCTCACAAACAGAGTTATCGGCGGAACAACACGACGACTTCTCAAAGATCATGAATCAAAGCATGTCCAACAAAAGCTTGGAGAGTACACAGACATGCATAGAGAAGAAAACAAAGAGCTTACCTCGTCGGGTTTTAGGATCGGTGCATTCTTGAGCAAGAGCTCTTTCAATAGCATTTCTCTGAAGAGGAAAGATTAGCTTTTTCACTCAACACTGAAGATCAGAAAATAATCATTAATCACTAAATTCTTCCTCCCTCTCTGATGTATTCATTGACACACCTGCCTCTGACCTCCACTCAGTAAGCCTCCGTGCCCAGAACTTTACTTGATTCACGATGGAGATGACCCGCGCCCATTAATTCAGAACTTTCCATGTTTATCTCGAGCACTCCACTCATGGTTCTCCAACCCGATTGGGGGGCTGACTTGGAAAAGTTTTTACTTGAGCCCACTAGAGCGGTCACAGTTCCACATTTTAGAGTTATTCAAGATTTCCACATCAGGTCGTAAATGCTAAGAGAGCTGCATATATGCATGACAAATTTTCAGTTGGAAAATAGGAAAAAACCATATGTATTGAGCCAGCCGTTGAACCTGAGAAATTTATTGCATCAGAGACTATGACAAGGAGAGGGAAATTATAACATACTGGAGGAGTGAAATAAAATTCACAGCGAAAGTTAACGTGAAACTGTATCCGATCGATGGAAGAAGCTGCAGATGCAACAGGGAGTAAACCCTGCAAGCAATAAATGGAAAGCAAAACGAAGGAGTAACTCCCTTTAGGTTTGCTACAAGTAAAATCAGAGGGATAATAGAGGAAAAGGGAATGTGCTAGTTGTTCAAATTAGCTTGCGTGCTCTTTGTTATTAGTTCATTATCTTGCCATTTGGCTCTGGGAACATTTTGATGACAAAGTGAAATGAAGTTACAGCACAAACAAATTATTTTATAAGGTTTGATTACTGTTCTAGAACAGGAAAAATGAAGACAATAAAGACATATCTCTCTATACTTCATGTTTTAAAAGAAAAGGATAAAAATTCATTCTAAAAATATCTCAGAAATATATTTATTTTATATATTCACCTCTATTCTTCCAACTAAACACGTTTCCGTCACCTATATCTTATGAATCGGGTCAAGTCATGAAGTCAAAAAAAGTCATGGGTTTCAGGGAAGTGGAAGATGCATACAAATGCGAGGTAAATGCATTCAACAGTTAAAAAACACCGAATCACTTAATTAATCAAGCAGTAGTCTCACAGTGAATATATCTACTGGAAAATTAGTAGAAGGAAAGAGCATATTCTTATGAAGCAGGCAATGTGCATTAAGAAGTGCCTCAATTGCATGACAACCCACGAAGTAAAGGCAGCATTGTGCATCAATTTCTCAAAAATTTGACAGAAAGTAAACTAATATTAGAAGTAGACTGAAGATCATATTAGCGGCTCTGAATCGAGAATCTGGATCACAGATGCATGTGTAGAAGGCTAGAAGCTTACAGCCTTCACTTTGCTTCCTCCAAGACAGTATAAAGTAAGCAAAGAAATATAGACAGCAACTCTTGTTAATGATTCAGCCACGGAACTAAAGACTACGGCTTTCCTGGCTGCCAAAGCTTAGCAATTGGTGCTTTTGACGGATTAAATATGTTGATTTATAAGAATTATTGTAAATATTATTATCACTATTTAATTATTTATAAATTATATATAGTTTTTTTTGTCAGTTATATGTTAAATTCTTCTAAGAATACCAACAATTACTTATAAAGTATTTATGCTTATAAACTCATCAGTAAAAGTACCAACAATTTTTTTTTTCCGGTGAATTTAAAATTTTTGATAATAAACTCCGAAACTGTGACTTTCAGGCAGACGTTTGGATATAAAAATTCAATTGACTATCATCTCCGAGCCCCAGAAGTTGCGGACTTAGCTCGGGAGCACATCCCAAATTCGACTCCGACTGAAGGCAGACAATTCCATCGTGCTCAACAACATGCTCCAATACCGAGGATCTCATGTCTCGAATTGCATTCTGAGCCTCACGTGCTTACAAAGTCGTATTTGCTCCTGGCTTTCATAATTATAAATCTAATGATGCTCTGAATGCGTCAGTGGTAGTCGGATTGATAATGTGATTCACGCTTATTTCATTGAACGTGTTTTCTAATTAGACTTTTAACAATTTTCTTTTTAATTTTTAACATCAACATGTTTAAACTATAAAAAATATTTAAAAACAAAAAACATATTTCCTATTCATATCACTATATTGCAGGCTCAATGCATCATGCCTAGTTATCACTTCTATTTCTCAGTTTTTTTTTAATGTTGGAAAATGTCGTGGTAGTTATTTTTTAAAAATATTTATTGTTTTAAAATATAATATTTTATATATTTTTATTTTTTAAAAATTATTTTTTATATTAATATATTAAAATAAATTAAAAATAAAAAAAATTAATCTTAAATTAAAAAAAATTCAAAATTTAACCAATTTTTCTTTTATTTAGAATGTAATGCCACACAAGATACCATAAAATATTAGCAAACTAAGTTTATTTACTATGGTTGTGCTTGTAGGTAGTGGCGGAGGCCTGGGCAAAAAAATAATATTATATTTTTTTTAAATAAATAATTTTAAATTTTAGAGTAAAAATTAGTAAATCTAGAAAATATTTTCTAGTCTAGACCCTGAAAAATCTTCAACTCCCATTTGAGAAACACCCACCTCTGTTCGATGTATTGCATTGGCCCTGGACGAGGACAGGCTGCTGAAGAATGTTATAAGGATCGCTCATTGATATAAACTGAGTATAGTATATCTTTTTTAATTGATTTTTAAATTTAATTAGATTTATAAAAATATTTGTTTATAAATAATTTTTAATATATTTCCCCCTTTTTTTACTTGATGGAAGAAAATAGATCAGTTTGACCATTAAGAATGAGACAAGTTGACTTAATATTGGGTGGTTCTATATTTAACTGAAAAATATTGACTCAATAAAGTTTAATTAATACGATCAAATTCAACTTGTTATCAACCATGTTAATTCCAAGAAGTTTTTAACTTTTTAAAAATAAAATAAAATCATATTATTTAAATAAAAATAATTAACCCGATAATTAATGATTTCGAATTATGTCTTTTATGGCCAGGAATGCCACCAAATGGCTAATCACCGACAAAATTCCACCCCCTGCCCCCCCTGAACGGCACCGTATCAAAACTCCACGAATCCAATCCCGTAATAAGCCCCAAAACATAAGGGCAATTAAAGTAAGAACAAAACACAGAAATACCAATCCACGTGTCACCTCATAAATCGTCGCAATGCTCAGCTCCTAAAGTGATTCCTCTCTCTATTTAATCCGGAATCCAAAACTCGGTCCTCAACTCACACATAACGCACCACGACTCAGTCCTCACTCCCTTGGAACTCCTTTTACAATCATCAATCAAGCCTTCATCACTCCAACCTCAACCTTAACCAGCAACCGTTGTTTTTGTAGAAATCTGAACAAGTCTCATCTTTTTTATCTTTTCGGTTGACTTTTATTATCTTGTCAATGACTCAGATGGCTCGTTGGTCGTTTCGCGGGATTCTAGCTTTTGTTTCTCTTCTAGTCTTCTTAACGCATGGGGTTTACTCGAGTGATGGTGATGCTGATCCGATTTACAAGTAAAAGCTTCTGTCTTTGATTCAGTTTCATTTCAATTTGATCTTGATTGAGTAATTTTAGAGTTGATTAGACTTTAATTGCTGCTTTATTGAATGGATTCAGTAACAAGTAGTAGTTGCTGTTGAGTTTTGACTGTGAATGTGAGTTTGAGAGGTAAAAAACGTTGGCTTTTTTTATTCTGAAATGATGGATTAGGCATTGAAATTGTAGCCTTTTTTTTAATTGGTTTTTTTTTTTTCATGTTGGAAGTTTGCTTCTCTTTGTGTCGTTGCGATGATTCGTCGATGAATAGCTGTTGAGTGTTAGAGTAGAATGTCATTTCGTATTGTAAAGGTATTTTATAACTAGGATGTTAATTTGTGGTGTTTGGAATTTAAAACTTGAGCTTCTCTCATGGATTTCGGAACGACAGTTTGCGGTGATGTTTGGAGAGTAACAAGGAAAGGAACCCAGGGTGACTTAGAGTTTTGCTTAGAGGATTGGTTAATTTGAGGGCATCAATATTCAGGATATGTTGTGTGTTTTTGTTGGTGGAAGGTGAAATAATCCTTGGAGGCTGTAGTGGGTACCGGTCATCCTCATATTGTTCATAATCACTGTTTAAAAATTTTGGATGGCCCTGCAGCTCCCCCAGTCCCAGCTATGGTCTGCCTGTGCATGTTTGTGCTATTTTCTATTTTTGTTTCAATTTGGTTTTGTTAGAATTGGAATTAACTATAGTTGTTATTATGTCTGTTACTCATTTACCAGGGTTTGTGTGGAGCAGTGTGAGAAAACTGGATGTGTAGGGGAAAAATGCTTCCAACATTGCAAATTCTCTTCTGATGGGAAGCCAGTGGGTGGGCCATGGTATCTACAAGAGCCACTGTATCTGCAGTGGAAACAATGGGACTGTCGTAGTGACTGCCAATACCATTGCATGCTTGCCAGAGAGGAAGAGAGAGAGAAACTCGGTGGCAAGCCTGTCAAGTATCATGGGAAATGGCCATTTCACCGTGCTTATGGCTTTCAGGTTTCCATGTGTAATCTTCTAGTTCAACTTTAAGATCTATCCTTGCTGCATATTTCAATCACCCATCTTAAATTGATACTTTTTTTGTGTTCCCAGGAACCTGTTTCTGTTGCTCTCTCTGCACTCAATCTTGCCATTCAGTTTCATGGTTGGGTATCCTTTTTCATCCTAGTATACTATAAGTTGCAATTGACACAAAGTAAGAAGACTTACTATGAATATACTGGCTTGTGGCACATCTATGGAATCCTATCGATGAACTCGTGGTTCTGGAGTGCTGTTTTCCACAGTCGGTGAGCAATATTATTACTAGTTAGAGAATTCATTGGAAAAGGCCTAAAGCTGTCTTCTTGAAATCATGGAAAACTAACCTACCTATTGACAATTTGAATGTGTGCTTAATTTTGAAAGGAGAAGATAATCTTTGGCTAAGTTGGGGTTTTATATGGTTTGAGGGTTTTGTCATCCTACACCATACAAGCCCTTTGGGTGCAGAGTAGAAGATATTGCCTGATCAATTACATTGTCATAAAAAGATGTTGAATCTGCTAATTCGTGGCAGCAAACATTGGTTTTAGCTGTAATGTGACCATGTCATATCTACATGTGTCTTTCTATTTAGAAATATTTTATTACGTTTTCTGTTTTGTCCTCCTGTCTGGTGGGTGATTTTCAAATTTAATTTATTGCAGAGATGTTGAGTTGACCGAGAAACTAGATTGTTCATCTGCTGTGGCATTACTAGGGTTTTCCCTTATTCTAGCAATACTACGAGCTTTCAGCATGAGAGATGAGGCTGCCAGGGTCATGGTCTCTGCTCCAATAATTGCATTTGTTACTACACATATCTTATATCTGAACTTCTACAACCTGGATTACGGTAATTTTTTTTGTCTTACAGGGGAGCTGCAGGATATCATTACCGTTCAAACTTATTCCTTTGTGTTTGTTTGATTTAAAGAAGCCTTGTCGTGGTCCCACTCAGGAGGGCCCTGTCACATTTTATTTGCTGTTCTTTTCTGGTCCATCCCTTGTGCTGTGCCGTTCTCGTCTTGAATCGTGTTTTTGTTGTACTCAAATTGCATTCAATTTTTAATTTTTTTGCTGGCCACAACTTAACCATTATCTGCATTTTTTAAAATTCATTTGCTTGCGTGTCTAACCATTTGTGTCATGCCATCATTTATCTTAGCCTCCGATGAAGCTAAATCTCATGCTATAGAGTATCACTAATTCCAATATGTTAGCACCTAGACCAAATAAAAAGTCGCTTTTAACTGTGTATTCCTGATTGAGCTAATGAAACCTATCATGTGAATACGGTCATACTTTTGAAAATGACATATTTGACTTTACTACTATGGGGCATTAATTTGCTTCAATTTGACATTGCAACTTTGCCCACTTGGTGGTGCTGGACCAAGGAACTTGTTTGTTCCTAGACAAGCTGAACTTTCCACGAAATGAGTACACCTCCCTTCCCCCATTCTTTAGAAAGCAACATATGTTCTTCTACTGGCCATTTATTTGCCGACAAGGGACATCCATTACATTTTGCTAATTGGTGCTCGACCAAGGAACCACAAGCTCCTTCCCTGAAAATAAATGGTGCCAGGAAATGTTATGTTGAAGTATGTGATGGTTAAAAAGTTGGACCAAGATTAAATGATGAAACAGTTGTTGTCTAACTTGGTAGCTTGTGCTTGCCAATTGGAAGTGGTTTTGAATGGTTAAATAATTTTGCAGGTCTAAACAGGAAAGTTTGTGTGGCCATGGGTGTAGCTCAGCTTCTCATTTGGGCAGTTTGGGCTGGTCTAACTCACCACCCATCCCGGTTTAAGTTGTGGGTGGCAGTTGTTGGAGGTGGCCTTGCCATCCTGTTGGAAATATACGACTTCCCGCCTTACCATGGATTTGTGGATGCTCATGCTCTCTGGCATGCCACTACCATCCCACTCACATATCTTTGGTGGAGCTTTGTAAAGGATGATGCTGAGTTTAGAACATCAAGTCTCCTCAAGAAAGAAAGGTAGAATTTCTCTACTCAGTGCCCGTGGTAAATGGATGATGGACAGCACCGATCACTTTACATACCTCTCTGTTGAACAACTATAATGCGCCTCCTTGTGTATACCTTTTTCCCAAATGCTTCGCATTTGCTGGTCCTTTCATCTGTGCTTCAATTGGTGATCATTGGATTATTTCAAAATGTGGTATAGAATCTGTAACAAAATTCAATGTTTAGATTTCTGTACCTTTTTTTTTTCATTTTATTTTTTGTCTAAAGAAACTGGGGTAACCAAATTTTTGTGTAAATTGTGTTTTCTGTTAATAGATATGGTGGGTTTCTTTCATGGTGTTTGCTAGTGCAATGAGTAACAGAGTTACACAAGAGACGTTGCAATAAGTAGGAATTTGAGGTTAAAGTACATTTGATCCTTCAAGTTTAGGTGCAGCAACTTTGTTATCCTTGTATCACTTAGGATATAATGATGATACTCCATTGTTTTTGAATCCTAAAACTTCCTTTACAGTTTCATCTAAACTCCTTCTCATCAAACTCTGTAGAACGATACACACCCTTCTATCCTCTAGGATTTAATGAAGAAATTCTTGAAGCTGCAAAAAATACTCGATACTCACTTTATTTGATGAGGAAGCTGCTTTGTCAGCAAAGATTGCATTCATAGAAATCCAATAAGAAGGTCCTGGTGCTGCACTATCTGAACAGAAGATATCAAGTTTTATATTTGTGAACGATCCGCGCGATGGATGGAAAGGCGAGCGATTGAGGAACGAGGATACTGATGGAACTGCAGAAGAGTTCAGTTGTTGAAGCCACAAATCTTGAGCAAATGCAAAAGCTTTGCATCCTTTGTTGAGGCTCAAAAAGGGGGAGGTCATAGCTGTCGGGGACCTCGGGGTTCAAGCCTTGAATCTACAGCTTCCATTAGGGGAAATTGAGGTCCATGGCGATCACTTGAAGTTGATAAAGAGACAACTCAGTCTTGATAAGTTGGTGACAATGCCGTTCGAGCATGGTAATGCTCTCGCCAATAGCAGTCCCTTTAGCTATGTGCTGAACGAGAAACCTCCTTCCCTGTAGCTCCATCTGCATCATCCTGACAGCCGACAGGGAGAGAGGGGAAGTCATGTGCGATATAAAAAGCTATTCCTGAGTTACCGTTAAGAGTTAGTTTGTGTTTTATTAGATTTTAAAAAATATTTTTAATTTTTAGAATAGGATTTTATATGAGTTTGGTTGAAATAAATCTAGTTAAAAAATTATGGAAATTGATGTTAATAGTAAAAATAACTGAAGTAATAAAAAATAATAATACAAACACTTCTTATGGCAATTTCAAGCATGTTCGAAAGCATATTTATAATTTTTTAAAATGTTTTTTATTCAGAAAAATACTTTAATAATATATTTTTAAGTTTTAAAAATTATTTTTAAAATCACTAAATCAAAATAAGTTAAAAACATAAATATATTAATAAAAAATAAAAAATTAATTTTTTTAAAAGTAATTTTCTTATAAAATGCTAAACAAAAATATTAATAAACGCTTGGGGGGGAAAACAGCAAAATTATCAGATAAAAAACTTTCCAAGCAAAAGTAGATAGTAGTAGCTAGCCAAAAAAAAGCAATGGTCTTCCAGCAACTGCAAGACGTTGAGGTTTTTAACTCTAATTTCAGTAACTAAACAGGTAAGTACTTGAACCCATATGAAGCCCAGCTAACTCCTTTCCAGTACCCAACCCATAGCATACCATTACTCCGGAAAAGAAAAGAAAAAAAGCAGCAGCATTTCTTCTTCTAAAATGACGAGAGAGACGAGTCCAGGCTTGAAGATCCTTTGGGCATGGACCATTGGCACCGCCGCCAGTAAGATCACCGAGAAAAAACCCATTTTCTGTAATGCCAAGCTTGAATGTATGTATTTATTTTTGTTGTTGTTGTTGCAGTTTTGGTTACAAGTGTGGTGAGGACTAGACTAAAGGACATGGAGCAGATGATGAACGCTGAGCAACAGCAGCAGCAAGAGCTAGAGAAAAAGCATCGAAGCACTCTGAGTGATCCAGATTTGTTGGATCCTGAAGAGGGAATCATTCGAGAAGTGAGATCATAGCTTTAGCAGCTAGTAAATTGATGTCTGATTCGTGCTTGTTTACTGTGTCAAGAGAATATAGGAGCCACGTACTTTTGTTGTCTGATTGTTGAATATCACAATTATAGATACCAAATAATATGGTGTTTTCACTTTTGTTTAATCTTCCTCTTGCTAGCTATTTGTTAGTTTTTGTTGCTCTTTTTTTGTTTGCAGGTTAAGATAACTCCATCTTCATGAATTATGGGTTACTGACTTCATTTCATATTGTGAAATCTTTTTGTTTGAGTACAATCAATGAGCAAAAGGGCGAATGTTATGTGGAAATTATATTTATCCTCTCTTTAAAAGTGAGGAGTGCGAGATTGTTTAGCTTTGTAATTGTGGTTTGTGAAACTTTTGCTGGAAGATGAATCCCATGATGTCTAGTTTTCACTTGAATTTGATCGAGTTATAGTGCTTCTGTGAATTGTAGTTTTCTAGCTTGAACATGGAACTGCGTTTGTTAAGACTAATTGCAGAGGATAATTCTGAAGTACCAGCAATCCGGTTCACCAAAAAAAGCACTAGTGATTCCTCGAATATGTCTATGTGGCCTGTGTGGCGGGCTAAATAGAAGACTGGAACCTTGTAATTCTTTTAGAAGGTTGAATATAGTTCTGCAGCTGGGGTTTGATCATGTTTATCGTTGCATTGATAAACATGATTTGTCTTTCTTCTTCATCATCTAGCATTTTTAGTGTCATACCAAATGGTCAAATATATGCTACCAATGGTTCAACAGGAAAATTTCAATGAAACAACTAGCAAAGACTCTCTTCATCCTATGCTGGACTGCGCCACTGCTAAACAGGTTTGGAGCTTCCTGCTTCCCACACACAAACGATCCTGACTTCTTTGTGATGGATTGTTTAAACTTTGATGTGACTGATGGGAATTTTAAGGAAGCAGTTGTAGAGGACTATGAAATAGTGTATTTTATGTGGAGAAAGGAGGCGAGCAGATGACTTGACAGGAGGGAGTAGCTTCTATTATTACGAGGTGATTTACAGGGTAATAATAGTTGTTTTTTAAATAATTTTTTATATTAAAATATATATTAATCATTGTTTTTTAATTATTTTTAATATTAATATATTAAAGTGATCTAAAACACGTATAAAATATATTAAATTTTAATAAAAATTAAATTTTTTAAAAATATAAATTTAATTGCATTTCCAAACAGATATAAAATAGAGGAGTCAATCAGTTAGAATCTTCCTCCAGTTGGGTGGTTCAAGCTCAATACTACTGTCGCTGCAAGGAGCGTTCTGGATGTGGCAGGAGTAGGAGGTCTAGAAAGAGACACGAATGGTGCATTAAGTGTAGATAAGAATATTTTGGGTGCTAAGCATTTGTTGCTGAATTATGAGCAGTCAAAAAGGCCGAGAAATGACCTGGGACAAGCAAACAGAAAACTGGGCTAGAAGCATAAGGTGAGGCTGGGGCTTAAAAGCAGAACTCTCTCGCATTTAATTTGTTTATTCACTATTACAGTAATAGATCATGGCTTAGCCATTATTACATGATGCGATTATGATTTCTTTGACACCCGTTAACAGTAACCCTAAATCCTGTAGCTTCTACAATTTTCACTCTCTCAGGCGGATTTCTTCCACACGATCCATTCTAACCCAGAAAACCAAAACCGCCACAATATTCAATTGTATCTGTACTAGTAAAAAATATAAGCACAGACAAAATCGACTCTTATCTTAATTACTCCATCACTAACAAAATATTATGTAGAAAAACTCCATAATGACATATCAGCGTCAATATTTTCCATGGTATCCCAACCATCCCCTCCACCACCACAATGAGGTGGTGGCAATAACATCCCTTCAGCCATATTAGCCAACAACCCTGGCATTCCAAAAACAGCCTCATCATCCATATAAAACACGTCCTCCCCCGCCTCTGCAGCAGTCTCCGACGCCTTCTCCCCCTCATCTCCCGTCCTCATCAACTCACCTCCCACACACCCCTCCGGCCGAAAAGCCCCAGCTGCCTCAGCTGCAGCCTTTTGAATGTGCTTAGCTTCACTAGAAGCCGGAACCGGCAACCTCCAAGCAGAATCCGCAAAATTCAAGCAAGCAGACCTACCCCTCAATGCCAAAACAGCAACATCATGTGCCCTAGCAGCCATTTCAGCAGTAGGGAAAGTCCCTAACCAAATTCTTGATTTCTTATTGGGCTCTCTAACTTCACAAACCCACTTACCCGAATTCCTCCTCCTCACCCCTCTATACACCGGATGCCTTGTTTCCCTGAACTTCTTTCTCCCTGCCCTCTTCTTCGGATTCCTCGAAGCTAGCATCACTTCCTCATCAGAAAAATTTGGGGATGGTTGAACTCTTGTAGTAACATTACTACTAGCACTACTATCTGAAAGAACAGGAGAATGAGAACACTGTTCTTGATTAATACCATTATTCTCATACCACAAATCTGTTGCCCCAAATGGGCCTGGATCAGAATAATGACTGAAAAAATCCATAACGATCCCTAAACCTTAGAGGGTTCTTGTTTCTTATCTTGAATATGTACTCTTAAGTAAGGAAAAAAAACAGAGTAGAACTGAAGTCTGCTAGCTCAAACTGCTAACTTGTTTGCTTCTTTTTTAAGGTGGGGACTGTTATATATGTTATTGTAATGACGCAGTATAAGCTGTGCATTTCACACGCATTTGGAGAGAAGCCAGCTAAGGCCCCCACGGATTGCACATAGATTTTGGTAGGTGTTTAACAAGGTATATGAAACTGATGGATTGATTTGATTTGATGATGTAGTGGAAGAATCTAGTCAAGTAGGACTGAGTTTTGCTTTGCTTGCTAGGTGGATAAGTGCCAGCTGTATCCGGCTTCGAGATCAGTTGGATTTTTGGAGTGACACGTGTGATTTTGACCTTCCAAGATGTTTCCCTGCTAGTGGGTGTTTAAAGCCTCTAGGCTGTCATAGTCGAGGTGTTGGGAGTGCATTTGTTTTCAAAGTAGTTGGTGCAGTTATAATTAAAAAGCAAGTTTAAAAAATATATAGTTAGTTATAGTTAATTGAATTTAGTTATATGTTTAATAAAAATTACTTTTAAAATTTATTTATAGTAAAAGATATATATAAAATATTTACTTCTAGTTATTTTTTTAAAAGTATTTTTTATTTAAAAACATATTAAAATATATATTTTTAAAAAATTATTTTTGATATTAATACATCAAAATAATTTGAAGTAAATAAAAAAATAAAAAAATTAAATAAAATGCAATTTTTTTTTTACAAAACTCAATTAAAAAACATATAAAAACTATTTTATAAAAATTGAATTTCAAACACAATGTCCATAATATAAAATACATTTTAATATATTACTAAACATCTAACTATATTTTTCTCTACAATAAATATAAAAGCTAAAGTTAAACAAATGAATCCTAAATAATACCTGTTCGGAGTTTGGTATTGAGGTGCGGCTATAGTTGCACCCATGGGGTTTCTAAACACAATTAAATTTTTTTAATTAATGTAATTATAATTAGTAAATTAATGAGATTGTATTGATATTTTTATTTAAATAAGAGTTTGTTCAAAAAACGAATGAACTTGCTGTGCAGCCCGTGTTTCTAAACCTCATGATATAGCACATATGGTGTAGAAATTAGACACAAATGTGTATTAAAATTAAATATGAATGAAATTAAGCCTTGAAAAATCATTGTTATTTACGAGTAATTGAAGAAGTATCGTGGAAAGCTCACAAGGAAAGAGAGTTGGGACAGAAGGCTATGAAAACGATGGCGAGGCATGTGATGAGGTGGCAGATGGGCAGAGAGGGAGGGGTACCTTTCAAAATGACGTCACCCAACTCCCACAAACACGGTTAGTTTTCTACAATCCAACTGCCAGAGAGCCGGTGGTTTTCCCGCGGAAACGCGTAGCCCTCGTGCGTTTTATGTACACGTGGTCCCGCATTTACAGCTTGCTCTTCTTGCTGTACAAGATTGCATGTTATGTTAGTAGAAAGACAGGACCTTTTTTTTTTTAAAGAATTCTTTTGTGTAAAAATTATATTACTTTTTTTTTAATATTAATATATCAAAAAAATACTAATCTAAAACTCTTTAAAAAAATCCAAGAACTTAAAAAAATATGGTTAAATTATACTTTTAAATACTTTCAATACACCCTTACTTCACGAGTTTACTTAAGACTTGTTCAAATTGATAAATTAATTAACAATCAAAATCTAATTTGATTATTTTTTAAATGATATTAATTTAATTTAAAAAATTAAAATAATATTAATTCAACTTATTAAAATAAATTTATTAAACTTATTATTTAAAATATTTAATTAGATTATAAATTACAACGAGTTTAATAACTTTTAAGAAAGAGCATGTATTTGAAAATTATATGACTAGTTTATAGGCTAGCGCTAATATTGCAGGGTGGATAAAAATATTATTTTTTTGTTAAATCCTATCCAATAGGTCAACCTTTTAACCATATGATTTAACTTTTTAATTAATTTAAATTTAAAATAAAATCATGTGAGAATTGACTTGATATGACTTAGTTGTTCTAAAAACAACTCGATCAATTAATGCCAAAGATTTGAGGATGAAATTAATATAAAAAACTTAGCTCAATTTCTTGCTTAACCTAAGTTTAAAACTAAATTATATGAGAGTTTTTTTGATGTGATTTAGTCAACTTATCTTGTTTAAACACAACCTAATTGAATAAAAACAAAATTTAAGGACAAAAAAAAAATCATGTAGATACTAATAATGAGATTGACAAAAAAAAGCCCTCTTAACTTGACTTCTTATCTAACTTGGGTTTAAAATTAAATCATGTAAGAGTTGTCTTGACATGATTAAATCAACTTGGTTAGTACAAAAGAAATTTAATCCATAAATGAAAAAATAATATATTGTTATTTATAAGATATAAATAAGAATTTCCTTACCTGTTATAAACAAACTAATCTATAGATACTTGTATTATATCTTAGTGCATGAGGATTATAATTATCTAGATTATATGCAGCTGATGCAGAGTGTCACATGGATGTCTTATAACATGCTTTTATAATGGTGTAATGAATTGTTTTTTTTTTTATGTTTATGTAACAAAACATGTAGAGATCTAACTCATTAGAAGGAGGATATCGGTATGTAAACATGTGATCTCTCTTCAATAGCCAAAGATTGACATGTTCTTCATGAACCACCAACTAATCATCATCCATTTTACCCCGATAATTAATAACATGCAGATCATTAATTGTGTCAATATCATTATGTATGTGCTGATACAATTCAAAATTATGCATTCCTGATTGAGGCATTGCACCTTAGCAATGAAAAAAATAATGTATGAAGACCATTAATAGCTACAAATCACAACTCTCCATGCATAATAAAGATGCCTTTTCAATTAAATCATTAATGTATGGTGTTTATATCACCGAAACCATAAACATATATATTAAAAGCATTTACACCTAAAAAATAAAGTTAGATAAAAAAAAATTAAATAATTGAGTTCATGCATGCTTGGTAAGGCTTATGTAAACCCAACTCATCTAATAGTACTCATGAATGAGGTGGGATTTTGTGTAAAATGCCTAAACCTCTTACTAACTCAACTAAAATGACAAATAGTTATTTAGAAAAAGTTTTATAAAAATTTTAATATCATGTATTTATAATTATTATTACTAAGCTCTAATTGAGAATCATCGTTCTGTTCAAAATTATAAAAAAAAATATTTTAAAATTTTTTTCATATAAAAAAATCTTTATGGATAATAGCTTGAATAATTTTAATTTTAACACTTATTTTAGCTTTGACAATGGTCAACATCATATTAACAACAAAAGCTTTCATCAATTTGACGATGGGCTTGCATAACCATTGGATTATGAATGTGTAAGGCTCCTTCATTCTTGAGATATAAAATAAATCAGAATTCTTATAACATCTCTCACACAAATACCATTGACATGATGATTCGTGCTTACAGTGTAATTGTATATAAGTTGTAGTTAAGCATCGTACTTTGTATTATAGTGAATTCTTTACATGCCACCACATAACCGAATTATTTAAATAAGTCTTGGTTCAAAACACTCATCCAACCTTCAACTTAATACTTAAAAGCCTAAATTCCTATAGCTTCAAGTCACAATAAAATAAAAACTTATCTTTTGAGCAAACCCATTAACATCCTCAAATTCAAGAACAAAAGATCTCGTTGTCTGTCTTATTGGCTTACCTTGGTCATCTTTCTCAACTAGATCATTGAAATTATAGTTATTTTTCTCATAATTTGATTTAGATTTACCATAACAATATAAAGTCATTACCATACCTAACCGAACTTTCATATTTATTATTTCTCAAACCAATGTTAATTTCATTGCATCACCAATTATCCTAGATGAACTTATAGCATGTGATCACTTTGTGGTCCTTTAAATGTAGCTTGAGATCTAAGCAATCTTTAAACTTAAAGAGTTTCCTTGGTTACTTATCCTATTCAAGTAGAACTTTAATATTTGCAACTTATTTATAGTGATCAACTCAATCACTCTATTAAAACTCATATGACTAATAATGTCATAATGATTCGAATGGCTCCCACCTAACATTCTTCAAGTAATATCAACATCAAATTTATATAAATTATATCCAATCCCTTGACATTAATTTTTTAAAGTTTATAAAATAAATTGTTTAATCTCAAGTTATATAATTTGGTATTTTCTTCATGGTTAGTGATATCATTATAGCTATCAATTATTTTACCACTATAATAACATAATATTTTTATTATAGAAGATATTTTTTTTTATGAAATTCACAATAAAATACAATGTTAATTTATTAATATAGTAAATTATTCAAGTCACCTTTAAAGATTCAAAACTTATATATATATATATATAAACTAAACCCTTAAAACCCTCACACTAACATAATTAACACAATATAATTCATTAATTTTTTTCCAAATAAGATAATTTATGCACTTAATTAATTTTATATTTAATCAATCTTAAAGTTTAGATAGTTTAGGAAAAACTAATAAAAACCCCAAACTAAATCCTAACCCAAGCAAATTCACAAATTAGCCAAGCAAAATAATATTAATTAATTAAAGGGGAAGGTGAAATAGGGCTCTTATAGGTGGTGGTTATGGTTACAATAGTGAGGAACCGGTAGTTGCTAAAAGTGGATGGCTCGATGAAGAACCAACAATGTAGAGAGTGAATGAAATGTGAGGTTTCTCGAGAAGGTTTTTATTTTACAGTGAAGAGAGAGATCAAGTGACTTGAGTTAAGAATGAATGATATTGGAAGGAGAGAGAGAAGACAGAGAAAAAAAAACTGGATTTGAAATAATTAACTCGAAAGTCGTGCATGTACTACATGGGTGACCAGTGCTTGTGCATATATAGTATACACACAATTAATGAACATGCATATATTATTACATGCACGCCTCATATTCTGTGCTAGTTTGGTTAATATTTTCCTAATTGTGCTAACGTGGGAAACAAAACTGATGAGAATGACGAGGAAATTGAGTGCATCTATCTCATCTGTTCATCATTGCCTATGTATGGATTTTCAGTGCGTTGGGCTCTTCTTCTGCTCCTATCTTCATCTTCCTCCCCCCATTTTCTTAGGATTCAAACCTCAAGTTGCTGGGAGAAGGCGTCAGAGTGGGCCACAATGATGACCACCTGGAAGATCATGGGGCCAGTTAATTTTGGACCTTGAAAATTGGACCCGATTGTGACTCTTTGATTGGGTCCCTTGTAGTTTTTCTGCGACTCTGTACGTCAGGCACGGAGAAGAAATGGGGCTCATATTTGTGCACGTTCTAGCTACTCGATAGCCTTCTTCTTTTTTTGTACACAATACAGATTTGGAGAAGATAAATATAAAAAAAAATCATGAGTGACTAAATTGTGATCGTACAACAGAATCTAATAATAAATCTGATGATTGAACTATATTCATGATTTTTATTTAGTCTCGCTATAGGTTAGGATTCTCGTCAGACCCACCTGTATTCCAACCAAAATATTTTAGAATTATTAAATATAGAAATGTTATTGTTTTTATCATTGAGATCCAAGAACAACACTAGTGGTTTAAAAGATTGTTTTTTTTTTTTTCTTCATACCCCTTGTGTAGATTGAGGACCATGGGGTCATTAGGGTGGTCCAGAATCTTCCATGTTAGGACTCTTTTGCAGAAGTGGTCATTTCATTTCTGAAAAATAATTGTTGGGCCAATAAGTTTCGTTCGTATACGTGCTCTGAAATTGCATTTAGTGTGTATTTAAAAATCTCTCTACTCTCTCTCTCTCTGTATAAGAAGACCTATAAATACATGTTTCTTAAATAATATTTTTAATTTCATCTATATATATTTTATTTATATTTAAATTTAAATTAAATACATATAATAAATAATTAATTCAGAAGACTAGTTTTTTATATTTAACCTTAATTATTTTAATATAGTATTAGAACTGGTTTTATATAACAAAATTTAATCTTCAACATAGTTTTTATTATTATATTATTTTTATTTTTAGTTTTAACCTATAATTTTAGTTTTTTAATTTTTAATTATAAATAGTGATTTAAAAATTTACTGACAAGCATGATTTATATTTCAGACAAATATAAAATAAAAGATATAGAAAAGTATTTCGGCAATTTTTTTCAAATGGTTTTGAAATATATTAAAATAATAATTATTAAAAAATAATATTTTTAATATTAATGTATTAAAATAATTTTTTTAAAAAAATTTATGAAATAATATTTAAACCATATTCCTACGTACGACATCTAATTGTAACCTCGGCTGTCGATTTCAAGAGGCAGAGGTGGAACCACGTTTTAATTTCTTCTTGACGTCGGCCGTGACTTATGGTTTTCTTTTCAATGAAAGAGAGTGAGAGAGGGAGAGAGAAAGCACTTTAAAGCAAGTGAATTTTACAATTCAACAATGAGAATACAAGCACGTTTGAAGTATTCTGTTTTTTTTTTTAATTAATTAATTAAAAATATATGAAAATTAATTTTCTTTTCATATCTTTTAAAGTTCTGAATATTAATATTTCAAAAAAAAAAATAAAAA